>JAMPIV010014576.1:0-251743 GCA_024509875.1 Oreohelix idahoensis
ATATTTTGAACCGCCCACTTAGCATCTTTTAAATTCGTATTTTTTGGGTATTCCTTAAAGGGCTTGCTGAACAAATAAAAATGTAAAACGTATACCGCAAATATCCAGGAATAATAACAATTATAAATACGACCCAAAATAAAAAATAATTGGGGAGTTGCCATGAAACAGCAAAAAATTCATTTCTTGGCTATATAACCAAAACTAAATAAAGAATTTTTTTATAACGTGTTATGAAAAAAATTTTCGGTTACAGAAATAAAAAACAAAAAATAGCCTACCGATGTAAACTCCAAATTGATTGGAGCGCGGCGCAACAAATATAAGACTATAAACCACGCGATGGTCGACTATAAATACTATCTTTGGTTGTTAGGGGAGACGCTATAGGAAGGTAAAATTTTTTTCAAACACTTGTCGAAACGTGGCTCCATTGGCCAGACTCGCTGATATAATCACTTAGGAGCGTTAGTTCGAGACCACTAGTTCAAATAAGCTTGATAAAGCAACAGTGCGTTGAAGCCAGCATCATATTTTTTGCTAAATAAAAGCACTGGAAGATAACATAAGCAGATGGGAATTTGTGCCAGTAGTATTGTGCCAGAATTCATTGCCAGTCAACGAAACTGTTTATTTTTCTATGAATTGTGGTAAGCTTGAAATATTCAATATCTTTTAATGAAAATTGAATGTGAATTGTTAATTTATGCCTGTATATATGTGTAGTTCAGTAGCAAACCTGATGTAAAGCCTATAATGCTCCAGCCTGAACAGAAGGTGTCGGAGGAAAGTAAAACTGCATGGAATGGCCAAACAGTACACTGACACCTAGATTATTGATTAGACAGAAATAATGCTGGAAGTGCAGAGGCGTGGTAACCATTAAGGAGGTAAATACTGGTATAAAATATTTCAGATGAAGCTGACAGTTGGCCTAACGCTCTGAACTCAATGTTTGTGATGTATTGTGCTCAGTGTAAAAAGAGAGTATAAATTAGTTATGAAGTAGAAGGTACATCCTTCTTGTTTTCAGGGACCGTGGGTCAGTGAGGTATGACTACACAACTGACACACATAGGATACTTTTAATAATATATGTCACTACAATATTCATATTGATAAATTCTGTACATATAACTTGTAAGTAAAATTGATTGTGATTCCTGGTTCCCTTTGTATTTGAATCAGGACACATATTCATTCATAACAGCAATGAATACATATTGTTATTTGAAAAGTTATCAGTGACTCCTTTAAGATATCCTTTAGAGTGTTATATGTATGTGAGTGTCACAGTGTTGTCAAGTGTGGTGGAATAAATTAAATTGTTTATCTGTCTGTTGTTGTTATGACTTACACTTCATCATACACATACCCTAGACATACAACGTAGTCATCACACTATTCCAGAATAATTCTGACTGAGGTATACATATGTGGCAGCAAGTAAGGTTATATATAATACACTACTCTTATTAGATATATATACCTTCACAGCTGATCTCAGTCAGTACACTAAGTCCCCTATACATATTTATAACATCCCACTTCACCACATATATTGGGGTCTCGCTCTTGGGATTTTGAATCTTTACCTATTAAAAATATTGGGGGTAATTCACTTCAGGGAATATAAGAATTAAAAGGTATCCTTGGGTGGAATTAAATAAGGTTGAGCTCACGGTGCCTGTGTTGTCCATTAGATATATAATTAGAGATTGAATTGTTGGTTAGACATTGTATAAACTTACCTGATAGACAATGGCGGACCTGGCCAAGTTTCGATCTGCTGCTGTTCAGACTGCAAAAGAGTTAGGATTAGATGGGCAAGTTATGGTTGCCTATGTCACTACGGAATGTGACAAATTTATTGAACGCGAAGAAAGAAGGTTTGAAGCCGAAAGAAAGTTAGAGGCTGAAAGGGAAATTAAGAAGTTACAATTTGAGGCTGAGGCTGAGACTAAGAGGTTGCAGGCTGAGGCTGAGACTAAGAGGTTGCAGGCTGAGGCTGAGACTAAGAGGTTGCAGATTGAGGCTGAGGCTAAGAAATTGGAAGCAGAGGAAAGAAGACAAGCTGCAGAAAGAGAAGAGAAGAAATTAGCTGCAGAAAGGGAAGCAGAAGAAAGAAGATTGACTGCAGAGAGGGAAGCAGAAAAGGAGGAGAAGAGATTACAAAGGGAACATGAGTTACGACTAAGGGAGTTTGAGTTTCAGGGCCATGCTCCTGAAAATGGTGCCAGTCCCTTTGCCTCTGATGCCACTGCTAGCCAAGGAGCCTCAACCTCAGCTATGAATTTTCATTTAGATCATTTTGTTGAGAAAGACGATGATATAGAGAGCTACCTAAATAGGTATGAACTATTAGCTACCACGTATGGGTTAGAGAGAGAAAGGTGGAGCTTAAAGTTATCTCAAGGACTTCGTGGGGCAGCTTATGAAGTTTTTGCAAAAATGAGCAGAGGTGATCAGGAAAATTATGACATGCTAAAGCAGGCTCTTTTGTTAAGATATGAAAAGAATGCAGAATTCTATAGGAAAAAATTTAGGAATGCTAAACTACTGTCAGGTGAAACCTATCACCAGTTCTCTGCACGAATAGAGACATACTTGGAGAAATGGACTTCTCTGGGGAAAACCCAAGATCTTAAGGAAATGGTCCTTATAGAGCAATTAAGAGAGTCCATGGCTCCAGACCTGAGAAAGTTTCTCATGGAACAAGGTGCAGAGAGGCTGGGTGAGTTGCTAAATGTTGCTGAAAGGTATCAAGCAGCTCAAGCAGAGGTAACAGGTAATAAAAAGAAACAAGGGGATAACTTTAGGGCACCACAGAACTTTAATAAATTTGATCCTAAGGATCCAAATAAAGGTAAGCACCAATTTGATAGGCCACGGTATGAAAATAAAAATAAATTCCCACAATTCGATGAAAGGAAATATGATGAAAGAAAATCTTTCAACCAAGGAAAAAGGTGGTGTAAAAATTGTAAGATGAACAATCATGACACTGACCATTGTAGAAGGAAACCTCCTCATTGTGCTGCTATGACATCGGGGAAAAAGGAAAAGAAGGTCAAACCTGAAGAACTACAGGAACCATACCACCCCCCAGTGTGTGAAGATGTCATCTGTAATGGTGTCACTATAAGGTGTTTATATGATACCGGTTTAGATTACGATTCCGTTGTGAGTTCTCACCTGGTGCAGGCCGATCAATACACCACAGAAACAGTGGAGATTCAAACTGCAACCAAGGATGTAGCTACCATGACACTTCCCGTCGCCCGAATAAAAGTGAAAACGCGATATGTGGAAGGAATCATAAAAGCAGCAGTGATAAATGAGCCAATCTACCCTCTAATATTGGGGTGTAGATATGTCTTCTTGGGGAATCCCAAGAGACCTGTGATATTGGCAACAGTGCAGACCAGATCACAGTCAAAAAAGGAGGAGGATAATCCCATAAATACTCACCCAGATGCGATGAGGAAGGCACAGGCTGAGGACAAAACACTCAAGCCATGTTTCAAGAAGTTGCCCAAATCTCATACACCTCCAGGCAAGGGAGAGTTTTATATGAAGAACAAACTGATATATAGGAAGGCTGGATCTGAATCCAATGGTCACGGACAGCTGGTCCTTCCCACTTCATATAGGACTAAAGTGTTGGAACTAGGGCATGCGATTCCCTTCAGTGGTCATATGGGAATCAGCGCAACAGGACAGCGAATAGCTTGTCACTATTTCTGGCCAGGAATAACTGAAGATATCAAAAGATATGTAAAATCCTGTCCAGAGTGCCAACGAGTAGCACCTAAACATTGGACTGCACCAGCAACTCTGGGGGAAATGCCCATAGTGGGAACACCCTTTGAGAGAGTTGCCGTGGATCTTGTGGGACCTCTCACCCGAACCAAGAGAAGGAACAGCTACATTCTGACTCTGGTGGACACTTGTTCTATGTGGGGAGAGGCAGTAGCCCTGTCATCGATTGATTCTAAACATGTGGCAGAGGCATTGCTCACAATTTTCACAAGGTTAGGCTTTCCCAATCAAATCTTGACTGATAATGGCTCTCAGTTCAAGGGGAAACTAACTGAAGAAGTTTTCAGGATCTTCCAGGCCAAACACTTCCATTGTAGTGTGTATCATCCCCAAGGGAACGGCCAAGTGGAAAGATTTAACGGCACATTGATGTCGATCCTGAGAAAGTTGGCACACGAAAAACCAGATACATGGGACCAGTACCTGCACGCCGCCCTCTTTGCTTATAGGGAGGTACCCCATAGTTCAACCGGTATGGCCCCGGCAACATTATTGTTTGGAAGGCCAATGAAAGGTCCACTCGAAGCGTTGTTAAGAACGTGGACTGATGAAAAGGCAGAGGAAAACATTACATCTTCATACCAATATGTGAATGAGCTGACCACTCGTTTAAAAACTGGCTGGAAACTTGCCAATGAAAATTTGAAACAAGCCAGGAAGAAACATGCTGCCTATTATAACAGGAAGGCGAAAGACAGAAATTTGGCTGTGGGAGAGAAAGTACTGCTTCTTTTGCCCGGGAGTCAGAATAAGTTACAAATTGGATGGCAGGGTCCATATACAGTTTTAGAGAAGGTATCTAGAACAAATTATAAGATAGATAAGAAGGGGACAGAAAAAATCTATCATGTGAATCTCCTGAAGAAATATTTGGAAAGAGAACATCAGGAAGAGACACACTTGTTGACCTTGTCCATCGCCATGGAGATGAAAAAGGAACCACTTTCATCATTTGAATATCCATTACACCCCTGTGAGACAGCAGCACAGGTGAAAATCAGTACACATTTAACGAAAACTCAGAAAGAGAGAGTGCAACAGGTTCTAAATAATCATGCAGAGGTGTTAACAGATCGACCAGGGCATACACACCTATTGGAATATGATATGAAACTGATAGACCCCACACCTGTCTGTATGAAACCATATTCGATTCCGTTTGCTAAGGAGAAAGCTTTGAAGGAAGAGATAGACTATCTATTGAAGGAAGGAATTATTTCACACAGTGAATCTTCGTATAGTTCCGGTGTTGTACTCTTAAGGAAGCCCTCTGGAGAACATAGACTCTGTATAGATTACAGGAGACTGAATGCTATTACAGAAGGACAGGTGGATCCATTGCCGGATACAAATCAGCTGTTTGCCAGACTAAATAAAGCTAAGTATTTCTCAAAAGTGGATCTGAGTAAAGGATACTATCAGATTCCAGTAAAGCCTGAGGTTAGACCATACCTAGCTTTTAGTACTTCAGAAGGACACTATGAGTTTAATAGATTGCCATTTGGATTGAAGAATGCGCCTAGTGTCTTCTCTAGAATGATGAGAAAATTATTGGACCCTCTGAATAATCCATGTATAACAAATTTCATGGATGATATCCTGATAGCAACAGAAACATTTGAGGAACACATTGACTCTCTGAACATGCTGTTTAATCGACTTAGGGAGGCAAATTTAACAGCCCGACCAACCAAATGTTGCGTTGGATGTAAAGAATTGGAATTTTTGGGACACACAGTTTATCAGGGAAACATGACCCCTGACCCAAAGAATTTAGAGAAACTACAGAAAGCCCCGAGACCACAAACCAAGAAGGACGTGAGATCCTTTGTCTCATTATGTGGTTTCTACCAGAAGTATATCAAAAACTTTAATTCCATATGTGCACCGTTAACTGATTTGACACGTAAAGGACATCCAGATCGCATTACATGGACACCACAATGTGAAATGACTTACCAAGAATTGAAGGAAAAGCTCACAAGTAAACCCATTTTGAAATTACCTGACTTAAGTCAAGAATTCATAGTAAGGACGGATGCAAGTAATATTGGGTTAGGTGCAACTCTACTACAGAAATCAGATGCATTGGATGGGGAATTAAGCCCAGTGGCATATGCTAGCAGAAAATTGAATAAAGCTGAAATCAATTACTCAACTAGCGAAAAAGAATGTCTTGCAGTAATATGGGCAATAAAGAAATTCAATATTTATCTGTATGGGAAGGCCTTTAAGTTGCAAACAGACCACAAACCTTTATCGTTTCTAGCACAGGCTAGGCATGAGAACTCCAGGTTACTCCGATGGTCTTTACTTTTGGCTCCATATAAATTTTAGCATTGAGTATATATCTGGAAAAACAAATTTGGGAGCGGATTTTTTAAGCCGCCATCCGTGTGATGAGAATCACCGTAAACCCCAGAAATAATAATAAATTTCTCTATGTGTATATAGAATAAAGGACTGACATATAATGTCTGTTTTAAGAGGGGAGATGTCGTGGAATATTCTAATCCACATATATAAATTAAAAGGTAAATGTAAAGCTTAACAAATAAATTCTAATAAAGAAAAGAGCAATGGTAAAATAACAGTGCTGTCACAAGGAATGTACTCGAAATCCCCTTTGTTTTATGCTTCGTCTGCAAATTGTAACGCTTTCACGTTGATAGTAAAAGCCTACTATATTATTACCCGCTTTCTTCAATGAAACGTGTGCTGTATTTCTAGGAAAAACATTTGAGATACGCAAGCTGAACAATGACCTAATTTTAATATTTCATTCATTCCATTTTATACACGGCGTAACTAAAGACAGATGGACTAAAGGATAGAGAGAAGGGAGGGCTGAAAATCAGGAACGCATGCAAAATTAAACACGCGTTTCGCTATTAATGCCACCCCAACAAGCGTAACGCGATACACAATTACTACTATCACGCGTGTAAGGCCACATACACTAACTTTTTCGGACGGACAGTGATAAAAACACTACCCTTCCCAGAGTTAGGTTTTAAAACCTGAAAAACGCTTATTGGGGAAACCTGACATTCTACTGTTTTATGTCCGAAATCCTGACATTAGTCTGACAGTACAGCAGGACAGGTGGCGGTTCTCACATAAAAAAAAAAAAAAACAACTACACGACTATCCTAGAAATTGCATATTTTGAACGCAGCCACTTAGCTCTTTTAAATTCGTATATTTGGGTTCCTTAGGGCTTGCTGACAAAGAATATGTAAAACGTTACGCAAATAGTCTAGGAATTAACAAGTTATAACCAAAATAAAATAGTGGGGATGCCTGACAGCATGAAATCATTTCTGCTCATAAAATTTTTTTATAACGTGTTTAAAAAAAACCTTGCGTACGGAAATAGCCTACCATGTTGTAGTGGTGTTGCTGGTATTGTATGATGGTGATATTACTAATTGTAATTGTATGAGGCCAGCTGTGAAGGCTCCTGAGATAAAATGTAGTTGTGAATTGTCAGAAGGCCTTTCTTGCTACCACTACGACCTCACACTTAATTTTTTTTTTAATGAATGAGGCTACGTAAAGTGTCTAGGGTTATGCTATGTAGTGTGGTGTAATAGGTTATAGATATACCCACAGATATTTAACAAGACTAATAATATTAATAAATGTTAAAATACACTGAACTAACTCACGTGTGTAAAATTTTTTGATAGAATTATATTACATTTATTTTGTTCTGGATCAATTTTTTAGGTTGACCAGAACTTAAAAGGATTTAGAGATTATGAAAGAAATGCATGGAATATTATATCATAAATGCAATAGTGTACATATATATGTACTATACTAGTTAGTTTTATTAAAATGTTCTAGTAGTCATCTACTGGGAGGATAGTTACTGTTTGTGCTGTTGGGGTGGCCTCATCACACCTGTCTATATTGACTACACAGTGTCCAGAAAATGGTGGGAATTTTTATGGGGGGTATTAGTAACTACACAGCGTTGGTGAATGTCCAGCAGACCAGAGGCTCACTCATCTGGTAGTTGTAGCTCTGGTGCTGAAATCAGGTGGTCCCACCTCTCCGTGCTGGCGGGCAATAATGGTGGTCTCTGTCACAAGTACTGCACAGATACACTCGAGTAAAGTCACCAACTGAATAGACACTGCTTGGTTGACAACAGAAACTCGCAGCTCTGCAATCAAAGTATGGGCCATGTGTCAAAATCTATTCTCTACCCACGTCTGGACACAACACTGACACAACAACCACATCATACAGACAGGTCAGATCTCTCTGACCAAACAGCACATTTACCATGGTGGTTTTACATCAGATAGATCCTCCCAGACTATAGATTCTGAAAAATATTTATTAGTTGTGTGCCCTAAAAGAGGATAGGTAATATGTTTCATTATTCCCAACACTTGATCTGTCTTGCCTAACCCTTGCTGGAGTTTATGTACATTGTTGGTCCCTAGACCCTGACTAGGGCGGGGGGTCTAGAGCAAATCCCTACTTGTTTGTAAGGCTAGATTTCGATATGGCAGTATCAAATCACTCGAACATGAAACAATATTCAAAATATATAAGGAAATAATTTCAATCTTACCAGATTATGAATAAATAACACAGAATTGCTAGCAAAACTCAGCTGAGCTGCTGGCTATAGTATGGCGTCCCTAAATTTCTTACACTTTCTTTCATATGGAAATCACCACACTTTAAAATCTGTGTCTATCACTGAACAACTATTGAAGAATGGCCCCACTTTCGCGTCTGAGCGCTAATGATATGATTGTCTGTGGCCAATCACTGCCTAGGTTTATTTTAAATTCAAATTTCCTACCATAAAGTCATTTCAGTCATGCTTCAGTCAAGTATGGATGTTTATCTGTTAGTCTGTCCGTCTCTACTTGTGTTTCTACAAAATGTACTTGATTTTTGAACCAACCTTTCTCTCCCCTCCAAAATTTTGTCGTTAAAAGTTATATTTAGACACAGCTACCACCCAAAAACCCTCTCCTCCATACTAAGTAAATTTGAACACCTGCGTCCCAAAGTCGTGTTTTTTTGTGCAATTAGCGACACTTTTAGATTCAATACAGTCTGTCGATGATGTGAACAACACTGTCTTTTGTCATTATCTTCAATATTATCTATCCGTCTGTAAAATTAAGAACATATTAGTTCACTGCTCAGAATAGGCCATCCGGCCAGCTAATTTTTATATTCCTAACATTAATATTAAGAAAAAAGTACTTTTTAATTTTTGTAATATTCCTAACATCTGCGTTTAGCCGCTGAATTCAAATCAAGGGCTTGGTATCGCGCAAAAGCGTCCAATAAATGACTGTGGCGTAACATATCTATGGTCCCTTCTGTCGAGTTGCTTACTTTTTATGTCAACTTGGGAAACGTGACTTTTCTCCGTTTCCCCCCCAATTGCGTCTCCTTAGCCTTTCTAGTCTCACGCAATCTTTCCAGTCATATTTTTTTCCTTTTTGATCCGCCGTTCCCCTCCTGTCTAGCAAGTCAGTTATTATGGAGGATGATGACCCGCGGTCTAGGCGATCATGTACTATTCGCAGCCTACGCATTATGTTTTTATCCTTAAATGTTATCTTTGGAGATATTTTACCGTTGTATCTCTGTCCATTTCACTACACATCTCCCCACTTGAAAACATGCCTATGGCAAGTTCCAACACCAGCGATACACATAGGTAAAATTACTCCTCACGTTTGCCACTACTCTAATTTTGATCACAGGGGTGCCGACTGAGGAAATCTGCACCGACATTCAATTTGCCTGGGATATATTGGATACTAAACTGATAAGGTTGAAGCAACAAAGACCACCTCAGCAATCTTGCGTTTTCATGCTTAGCCTGAGACAAGAACACGAGAGGCTGATGGTCCGTCTCCACCACAAATGTCCTACCATACAGATAGATTTGAAACTTCTTTATTGCCCAGATTAATGCTAAACATTCCTTTTCGCTTGTGGAGTATCCTTGTTCCGCCTTATTCAATTTGCGGCTTGCATAAGCGACTGGTTTAAGTTCCCCATCAGGTGAAGATGATCTTTGCAACAAAGCCCCTCCGAGTCCTACATTACTTGCATCGGTTCTTAAGACAAAGTCCTGTGTCAAATCAGGCAGTTTGAGAATAGGCTTGCTAGTGAGTTTTTCCTTTAACTCTTGGAACGCTAGTTCACATTGTGCAGTCCAAATAATTTTATCTGGAAGTCCCTTGCGAGTCAAATCAGTCAGAGGAGCACAAATAGCGTTAAAATTTTTGATGTATTTCTGATAAAATCCGCATAACGACACGAATGATCGCACGTCCTTTTTTGTTTGCGGCCTAGGTGCTCTCTGCAGTTTTTCCAAGTTCTTAGGATCAGGGGTCATATTACCCTGATATACAGTGTGTCCCAAGAATTCCAACTCTTTGCATCCAATACAACATTTTGTTGGCCTAGCAGTTAAGTTCGCCTCCCGAAGTCTATCAAACAACATCTCCAGAGCTTCAATGTGTTCTTCAAATGTCTCTGTGGCGACGAGAATATCATCCATGAAATTCGTGATACATGGGTTATTCAGGGGATCCAACAATTTGCGCATCATCCTTGAAAACACACTCGGAGCATTTTTCAGTCCGAATGGTAGCATATTGAATTCATAATGTCCATCCGAAGTGCTAAAAGCCAAATAAGGTCTCACTTCAGGCTTCACTGGGATCTGGTAATAGCCTTTACTAAGATCCACTTTTGAAAAATATTTTGCCTTGTTCAGTCTGGCAAATAACTGTTTTGTGTCTGGTAATGGATCCACTTGTCCTTCTGTGACAGCATTCAGTTTCCTGTAATCTATGCACAATCTGTGTTCCCCAGACGGTTTTCTCAACAAAACGACACTAGAACTAAAAGATGATTCACTGTGCGAAATAATCCCCTCCTTCAACAAATACTCTATTTCTTCCTTCAATGCCTTCTCCTTCGCGAACGGAATAGAATAGGCTCTCATACAGATTGGGTTTGAGTCTACCAGTTTCATGTCATACTGTAGCAAATTTGTATGGCCTGGTTTATCTGTTAATACATCTGTATGTTCCTCCAGAACCTTTTGAACTCTCTCCCTCTGGTTTTTAGTCAGGTGCTTACTGACTTTTACCTGTGCTGCTGTTTCACAAGGATGTAATGGGTATTCATGTGAGGTGAGTGGTTCTTTTTGCATCTGGGTTGCAATAGCCAAGGTCAATAAGGGGGTGCTTTCCTGGAGTGGTCTGTCCAGATACTTCTTTAACAGGTTTACATGATAAACTTTTTCCTTCCCCTTTTTGTCAATTTTATAGTTTGTTCTAGACACCTTCTCTAGAACCGTATATGGACCTTGCCAACCAATTTGTAATTTATTCTGGCTTCCGGGTAGTAGAAGCAGCACCTTCTCTCCGACTGCCAGTTCCCTGTCCTTTGCCTTCCTATTAAAATATGCTGCATGTTTCTTCCTGGCTTGTTTCAAATTATCATTTGCCAGTTTCCATCCAGCTTTCAAACGAGTGGTCAGTTCGTTCACATATTGATACGATGAGGTAACAGTCTCTTCCGCCTTCTCATCTGTCCAGGTCCTTAATAAAGTTATATCTGGATCTTTAATTTATCATACTTATTTTTCATGGAACTCATCAGGTCCCGTCCCTTAGAAGCTTTATAATGAGGACTTTTCTTCCTAGAATCATCACTCACAAATCGACCACTACCAATTTTTTTCTGGGGTTTGTCTCCCCACTTTAGATTGCTTATGAGAGATCTTCGCTCTCTTGTCTGTTCTTCCAGTTTATATAAGTCTGACCGAGGGATTGTCATCCTATCCTGGGTAAAATTTCTTCTTGGTACTCTTCGCATAGTGGCCATGTTAATCCATTCAAGTGAAGACTGGGTGTGAAAAGGGGGCTCCCATTCCACTTTGTCTACCCGAGTATAATTAGTTTTCCTTTCAGGCCTAAAGTTGCCCCGTGGCGTTTCTAGGTCCTGCACATATTTTCCCTTTGTGGGTGTTCCCTCATGAAATACGCCACATGCTTCTACAAAGTTTTCAACATCGACATTTACGTCGGGCCAATAGTATTTTCGAGCAATCTTTTGGCAGATGGTACCGACTTTCTCATGGTCACCATCTTTTCCAACATGTAAGCTCCTTATTAAGTTTGCCCTATATATCTTGGGAAGAACTAACTGTCCGTGACCAGTGGATCTAGTTCCTGTCTTCCTGTATAATAGTTTGTTCTTCATGAAATATTCCCCCTTGCTCGGAGGTGTGTGGCATTTGGGCAATTTTTTAAAACAGGGCTTGAGTGTCCTATCCCAGCCTGCGCCTTCCTCATCTCCTCTGGATGAGCATTTATAGGTTCACCTTCTTCCTCCTTCTTCTGTGACCTGGTCTGCACTGTCGCCATGATCACAGGTTTCTCGGGATTCCCCAAGAAGACGTATCTACACCCCAATATCAGAGGGTAGATTGGTTCATCTATCACTGCTGCTCTGATTTCTCCTTCCACATAGCGAGTTTTCACCGTTATCCTTGCGATGGGAAGTGTCATGAGTGGTATGTCCTTAGTCGCCCCTTGTATTTCCACTGTTTCTGTGGTATACTGACTTGGGTCCACTAGGCTAGACTTCACAACTGAATCATAATCCAAACCTGTATCATAAAGGCACCTTATGGTGACCCCATTACAAATAACATCCTCACAAACTGGGGGGTGATAAGGTTCCTGTTGTCCCTTAGGATTAACCTTTAATCTTTGCGTCCCCGACTTCATTGCAGCAATGTTTGAAGGTTTCCTTCTACAAAATTCGGTGTTATGGTTATCCTTCTTGCACCATTTACACCATCTTTTTCCTTGGTTCAACGGTTTTCTTTCATTGAACTTTTGGTCATTGAACTGTGAGTTTCTGTCGCGATAGTCATTTCTTGGCCGCTCAAAGTTTGTCCTACCTTTATTTCCCTGCTCTCTATTATCAAATTTATTAAATTGCTGTGGAGCTTTAAAATTGTCTATGTGCTTCTTTTTAGCACCACTTACCTCTGCCTGGGCTGCCTGATACCTCTCAGCAACATTTAAAATTTCCCCCAACTTCTCTGCACCTTGTTCCATGAGAAATTTTCTCATGTCTGGAGCCATGGACTCTCTCAATTGCTCAATCATGATCATTTCTTTAAGATCTTGGGTCTTCCCCAGAGCCGTCCATTTCTCCAAATAGGTTTCTAGTCTAGCAGAGAATTGGTGGTATGTCTCCCCAGACAACAGTTTGGCATTTCTAAATTTCTTACGATAAAATTCACCATTCTTCTCGTATCTTAATAACAAAGCCTGCTTTAACATGTCATAATTGTCTTGGTCTTCCCTGTTCATTTTAGCAAATACTTCATAAGAAGTACCTCTCAATCCTTGTGATAGCTTTAAGCTCCACCTCTCTCTCTCTAACCCATATGTAGTAGCTAATAACTCAAAACGTCCTAGGTACCCCTCTATGTCATCGTCTTTTTCAACAAAATGGTCTAAATGAAACCCCATAGCGGAGTTTGAGGCTCCCAGACTAGGCGTAGCATCTGAGGCAAAAGGGCTGGCACCATTTTCAGGAGCCTGGCCTTGTAATTCCAGCTCCCTTAGTCGTAATTCGTGCTCCCTTTGCAACCTTCTATCTTCTGCCCCCTTTCGGCAGTCAACCTTTTTTCTTCTGCCTCCCTTTGCTGTCGTTTTTCTTCTGCCTCAATCTGCAGCCTCTTAATGTCTCTATCAGCCTCTAACCTCTTCTCTTCAGCTAACCTCCTTTCTTCCCGTTCAATATATTTATCACATTCAGCCGTTACGTATTGAATTAAAATTTGACCATCCATTCCCATCTCCTTCGCGGTGAGCACAGCAGCTGATCTAAATTTTGCCAGCTCCGCCATACTTTTTAGAAAATATAATAATATACAAGCTAAATTTCTAACCAGTAAATACACTAAGTACTTCTTATGACTATAGTCTAACTAATTCTAACTAACCAGTTAACTAATTAATTATTACTGGCTGTGAAGATTCACCAACTTTTATCTACAGGGACACTTTTAATTTTAAAGGGAATTTTACAATTTATTTCCCTACTTTTATTTCTCCCACCAGGAGATCCTAATATTACTGTGGGGCTAATTATCCCTGGACAAGACCCCAATTTATGTAGTGGTGTTGATGGTATTGTATGATGGTGATATTACTAATTGTAATTGTATGAGGCCAGCTGTGAAGGCTCCTGAGATAAAATGTAGTTGTGAATTGTCAGAAGGCCTTTCTTGCTACCACTACGACCTCACACTTAATTTTTTTTTTTTAATGAATGTGGCTACGTAAAGTGTCTAGGGTTATGCTATGTAGTGTGGTGTAATAGGTTATAGATATACCCACAGATATTTAACAAGACTAATAATATTAATAAATGTTAAAATACACTGAACTAACTCACGTGTGTAAAATTTTTTGATAGAATTATATTACATTTATTTTGTTCTGGATCAATTTTTTAGGTTGACCAGAACTTAAAAGGATTTAGAGATTATGAAAGAAATGCATGGAATATTATATCATAAATGCAATAGTGTACATATATATGTACTATACTAGTTAGTTTTATTAAAATGTTCTAGTAGTCATCTACTTGGGAGGATAGTTACTGTTTGTGCTGTTGGGGTGGCCTCATCACACCTGTCTATATTGACTACACAGTGTCCAGAAAATGGTGGGAATTTTTATGGGGGGTATTAGTAACTACACAGCGTTGGTGAATGTCCAGCAGACCAGAGGCTCACTCATCTGGTAGTTGTAGCTCTGGTGCTGAAATCAGGTGGTCCCACCTCTCCGTGCTGGCGGGCAATAATGGTGGTCTCTGTCACAAGTACTGCACAGATACACTCGAGTAAAGTCACCAACTGAATAGACACTGCTTGGTTGACAACAGAAACTCGCAGCTCTGCAATCAAAGTATGGGCCATGTGTCAAAATCTATTCTCTACCCACGTCTGGACACAACACTGACACAACAACCACATCATACAGACAGGTCAGATCTCTCTGACCAAACAGCACATTTACCATGGTGGTTTTACATCAGATAGATCCTCCCAGACTATAGATTCTGAAAAAATATTTATTAGTTGTCTGCCCTAAAAGAGGATAGGTAATATGTTTCATTATTCCCAACACTTGATCTGTCTTGCCTAACCCTTGCTGGAGTTTATGTACATTGTTGGTCCCTAGACCCTGACTAGGGCGGGGGGTCTAGAGCAAATCCCTACTTGTTTGTAAGGCTAGATTTCGATATGGCAGTATCAAATCACTCGAACATGAAACAATATTCAAAATATATAAGGAAATAATTTCAATCTTACCAGATTATGAATAAATAACACAGAATTGCTAGCAAAACTCAGCTGAGCTGCTGGCTATAGTATGGCGTCCCTAAACTTCTTACACTTTCTTTCATATGGAAATCACCACACTTTAAAATCTGTGTCTATCACTGAACAACTATTGAGAAATGACCCCAAATCCGCGTCTAAGCGCCGACAATATGCTTGTCTGTGGCCAATCACTGCCTAGGTTTATTTGAATTTCAAATTTCCTACACTAAAGTCATTTCAGTCATGCTTCAGTCAAGTATGGATGTTTATCTGTTAGTCTGTCCGTCTCTACTTGTGTTTCTACAAAATGTACTTGATTTTTGAACCAACCTTTCTCTCCCCTCCAAAATTTTGTCGTTAAAAGTTATATTTAGACACAGCTACCACCCAAAAACCCTCTCCTCCATACTAAGTAAATTTGAACACCTGCGTCCCAAAGTCGTGTTTTTTTGTGCAATTAGCGACACTTTTAGATTCAATACAGTCTGTCGATGATGTGAACAACACTGTCTTTTGTCATTATCTTCAAAATTATCTATCCGTCTGTAAAATTAAGAACATATTAGTTCACTGCTCAGAATAGGCCATCCGGCCAGCTAATTTTTATATTCCTAACATTAATATTAAGAAAAAAGTACTTTTTAATTTTTGTAATATTCCTAACATCTGCGTTTAGCCGCTGAATTCAAATCAAGGGCTTGGTATCGCGCAAAAGCGTCCAATAAATGACTGTGGCGTAACATATCTATGGTCCCTTCTGTCGAGTTGCTTACTTTTTATGTCAACTTGGGAAACGTGACTTTTCTCCGTTTCCCCCCCAATTGCGTCTCCTTAGCCTTTCTAGTCTCACGCAATCTTTCCAGTCATATTTTTTTCCTTTTTGATCCGCCGTTCCCCTCCTGTCTAGCAAGTCAGTTATTATGGAGGATGATGACCCGCGGTCTAGGCGATCATGTACTATTCGCAGCCTACGCATTATGTTTTTATCCTTAAATGTTATCTTTGGAGATATTTTACCGTTGTATCTCTGTCCATTTCACTACACATGTAAACTCCAAATTGATTGGAGCGCAACAAATATAAGACTAAACACGATTGGTCGGACTATAAATACTATCTTTGGTTGTTAGGGGAGACGTAGGAAGGTAAAATTTTTTCAAACACTTGTCGAAACGTGGCTCCATTGGCCAGACTCGCTGATATACTCACTTAGGAGCGTTAGTTCGAGACCACTAGTTCAAATAAGCTTGATAAAGCAACAGTGCGTTGAAGCCAGCTCATATTTTTGCTAAATAAAAGCCTGGAACATAAGCAGATGGGAATTTGTGCCAGTATTTGTGCCAGAATTCATTGCTAATCAACGTATCTGTGTTTGTTTCCATGAATTGTGGTAAGCTTGAAACATTCAGTATCTTTTAATGAAAATTGAATGTGAATTGTTAATTTATGCCTGTATATATGTGTAGTTCAGTAGCAAACATGATGTAAAGCCTATAATGCTCCAGCCTGAACAGAAGGTGTCGGAGGAAAGTAAAACTGCATGGAATGGCCAAACAGTACACTGACACCTAGATGATTGACTAGAAAGAAATAATGCTGGAATTGCAGAGGCGTAGTAACCATTAAGGAGGTTAATACTGGTATAAAGCATTTCAGATGAAGCTGACAGTTGGCCTAACGCTCTGAACTCAATGTTTGTGATGTATTGTGCTCAGTGTAAAAAGAGAGTATAAATTAGTTATGACGTAGAAGGTACATCCTTCTTGTTTTCAGGGACCGTGGTCTTGATGGTATTGAGCAGCACCTGGTCAGAGCTTTGCTGAATCCAGAGTCGGACAGCATACTCCTTGGTCCATTTAGCTATCAGTGAGGTGTCTCCAGAGCCCAGGGGAGAAATCGAGCAGAGGAGTCCTTTCCTGCCGCCATCACGCAAGATAAGCTGATGTGGCCAGCTGAGCTCAAAATTATGTACCCCATCTTAAAATAACATTGTAACATAAACTTAAGAGGGGAAGTAAATTGTTTTAATATCAGGAACTGAGAACATCTCCAATACTAGTTCCAATAAAGACAAACTATTGAAGTCATGATGACAAATACCAACAGAGCTTGAACAAAACACAACCAGTATTACCTCATATTACTACTACACAACTGACACAAATAGGATACTTTTAATAATATATGTCACTACAATATTCATATTGATAAATTCTGTACATATAACTTGTAAGTAAAATTGATTGTGATTCCTGGTTCCCTTTGTATTTGAATCAGGACACATATTCATTCATAACAGCAATGAATACATATTGTTATTTGAAAAGTTATCAGTGACTCCTTTAAGATATCATTTAGAGTGTTATATGTATGTGAGTGTCACAGTGTTGTCAAGTGTGGTGGAATAAATTAAATTGTTTATCTGTCTGTTGTTGTTATGACTTACACTTCATCATACACATACCCTAGACATACAACGTAGTCATCACACTATTCCAGAATAATTCTGACTGAGGTATACATATGTGGCAGCAAGTAAGGTTATATATAATACACTACTCTTATTAGATATATATACCTTCACAGCTGATCTCAGTCAGTACACTAAGTCCCCTATACATATTTATAACATCCCACCTCACCACATATATTGGGGGCTCGCTCTTGGGATTTTGAATCTTTACCTATTAAAAATATTGGGGGTAATTCACTTCAGGGAATATAAGAATTAAAAGGTATCCTTGGGTGGAATTAAATAAGGTTGAGCTCACGGTGCCTGTGTTGTCCATTAGACATATAATTAGAGATTGAATTGTTGGTTAGACATTGTATAAACTTACCTGATAGACAATGGCGGATCTGGCCAAGTTTCGATCTGCTGCTGTTCAGACTGCAAAAGAGTTAGGATTAGATGGGCAAGTTATGGTTGCCTATGTCACTACGGAATGTGACAAATTTATTGAACGCGAAGAAAGAAGGTTTGAAGCCGAAAGAAAGTTAGAGGCTGAAAGGGAAATTAAGAAGTTACAATTTGAGGCTGAGGCTGAGACTAAGAGGTTGCAGGCTGAGGCTGAGACTAAGAGGTTGCAGGCTGAGGCTGAGACTAAGAGGTTGCAGATTGAGGCTGAGGCTAAGAAATTGGAAGCAGAGGAAAGAAGACAAGCTGCAGAAAGAGAAGAGAAGAAATTAGCTGCAGAAAGGGAAGCAGAAGAAAGAAGATTGACTGCAGAGAGGGAAGCAGAAAAGGAGGAGAAGAGATTACAAAGGGAACATGAGTTACGACTAAGGGATTTTGAGTTTCAGGGCCATGCTCCTGAAAATGGTGCCAGTCCCTTTGCCTCTGATGCCACTGCTAGCCAAGGAGCCTCAACCTCAGCTATGAATTTTCATTTAGATCATTTTGTTGAGAAAGACGATGATATAGAGAGCTACCTAAATAGGTATGAACTATTAGCTACCACGTATGGGTTAGAGAGAGAAAGGTGGAGCTTAAAGTTATCTCAAGGACTTCGTGGGGCAGCTTATGAAGTTTTTGCAAAAATGAGCAGAGGTGATCAGGAAAATTATGACATGCTAAAGCAGGCTCTTTTGTTAAGATATGAAAAGAATGCAGAATTCTATAGGAAAAAATTTAGGAATGCTAAACTACTGTCAGGTGAAACCTATCACCAGTTCTCTGCACGAATAGAGACATACTTGGAGAAATGGACTTCTCTGGGGAAAACCCAAGATCTTAAGGAAATGGTCCTTATAGAGCAATTAAGAGAGTCCATGGCTCCAGACCTGAGAAAGTTTCTCATGGAACAAGGTGCAGAGAGGCTGGGTGAGTTGCTAAATGTTGCTGAAAGGTATCAAGCAGCTCAAGCAGAGGTAACAGGTAATAAAAAGAAACAAGGGGATAACTTTAGGGCACCACAGAACTTTAATAAATTTGATCCTAAGGATCCAAATAAAGGTAAGCACCAATTTGATAGGCCACGGTATGAAAATAAAAATAAATTCCCACAATTCGATGAAAGGAAATATGATGAAAGAAAATCTTTCAACCAAGGAAAAAGGTGGTGTAAAAATTGTAAGATGAACAATCATGACACTGACCATTGTAGAAGGAAACCTCCTCATTGTGCTGCTATGACATCGGGGAAAAAGGAAAAGAAGGTCAAACCTGAAGAACTACAGGAACCATACCACCCCCCAGTGTGTGAAGATGTCATCTGTAATGGTGTCACTATAAGGTGTTTATATGATACCGGTTTAGATTACGATTCCGTTGTGAGTTCTCACCTGGTGCAGGCCGATCAATACACCACAGAAACAGTGGAGATTCAAACTGCAACCAAGGATGTAGCTACCATGACACTTCCCGTCGCCCGAATAAAAGTGAAAACGCGATATGTGGAAGGAATCATAAAAGCAGCAGTGATAAATGAGCCAATCTACCCTCTAATATTGGGGTGTAGATATGTCTTCTTGGGGAATCCCAAGAGACCTGTGATATTGGCAACAGTGCAGACCAGATCACAGTCAAAAAAGGAGGAGGATAATCCCATAAATACTCACCCAGATGCGATGAGGAAGGCACAGGCTGAGGACAAAACACTCAAGCCATGTTTCAAGAAGTTGCCCAAATCTCATACACCTCCAGGCAAGGGAGAGTTTTATATGAAGAACAAACTGATATATAGGAAGGCTGGATCTGAATCCAATGGTCACGGACAGCTGGTCCTTCCCACTTCATATAGGACTAAAGTGTTGGAACTAGGGCATGCGATTCCCTTCAGTGGTCATATGGGAATCAGCGCAACAGGACAGCGAATAGCTTGTCACTATTTCTGGCCAGGAATAACTGAAGATATCAAAAGATATGTAAAATCCTGTCCAGAGTGCCAACGAGTAGCACCTAAACATTGGACTGCACCAGCAACTCTGGGGGAAATGCCCATAGTGGGAACACCCTTTGAGAGAGTTGCCGTGGATCTTGTGGGACCTCTCACCCGAACCAAGAGAAGGAACAGCTACATTCTGACTCTGGTGGACACTTGTTCTATGTGGGGAGAGGCAGTAGCCCTGTCATCGATTGATTCTAAACATGTGGCAGAGGCATTGCTCACAATTTTCACAAGGTTAGGCTTTCCCAATCAAATCTTGACTGATAATGGCTCTCAGTTCAAGGGGAAACTAACTGAAGAAGTTTTCAGGATCTTCCAGGCCAAACACTTCCATTGTAGTGTGTATCATCCCCAAGGGAACGGCCAAGTGGAAAGATTTAACGGCACATTGATGTCGATCCTGAGAAAGTTGGCACACGAAAAACCAGATACATGGGACCAGTACCTGCACGCCGCCCTCTTTGCTTATAGGGAGGTACCCCATAGTTCAACCGGTATGGCCCCGGCAACATTATTGTTTGGAAGGCCAATAAAAGGTCCACTCGAAGCGTTGTTAAGAACGTGGACTGATGAAAAGGCAGAGGAAAACATTACATCTTCATACCAATATGTGAATGAGCTGACCACTCGTTTAAAAACTGGTTGGAAACTTGCCAATGAAAATTTGAAACAAGCCAGGAAGAAACAAGCTGCCTATTATAACAGGAAGGCGAAAGACAGAAATTTGGCTGTGGGAGAGAAAGTACTGCTTCTTTTGCCCGGGAGTCAGAATAAGTTACAAATTGGATGGCAGGGTCCATATACAGTTTTAGAGAAGGTATCTAGAACAAATTATAAGATAGATAAGAAGGGGAAAGAAAAAATCTATCATGTGAATCTCCTGAAGAAATATTTGGAAAGAGAACATCAGGAAGAGACACACTTGTTGACCTTGTCCATCGCCATGGAGATGAAAAAGGAACCACTTTCATCATTTGAATATCCATTACACCCCTGTGAGACAGCAGCACAGGTGAAAATCAGTACACATTTAACGAAAACTCAGAAAGAGAGAGTGCAACAGGTTCTAAATAATCATGCAGAGGTGTTAACAGATCGACCAGGGCATACAAACCTATTGGAATATGATATGAAACTGATAGACCCCACACCTGTCTGTATGAAACCATATTCGATTCCGTTTGCTAAGGAGAAAGCTTTGAAGGAAGAGATAGACTATCTATTGAAGGAAGGAATTATTTCACACAGTGAATCTTCGTATAGTTCCGGTGTTGTACTCTTAAGGAAGCCCTCTGGAGAACATAGACTCTGTATAGATTACAGGAGACTGAATGCTATTACAGAAGGACAGGTGGATCCATTGCCGGATACAAATCAGCTGTTTGCCAGACTAAATAAAGCTAAATATTTCTCAAAAGTGGATCTGAGTAAAGGATACTATCAGATTCCAGTAAAGCCTGAGGTTAGACCATACCTAGCTTTTAGTACTTCAGAAGGACACTATGAGTTTAATAGATTGCCATTTGGATTGAAGAATGCGCCTAGTGTCTTCTCTAGAATGATGAGAAAATTATTGGACCCTCTGAATAATCCATGTATAACAAATTTCATGGATGATATCCTGATAGCAACAGAAACATTTGAGGAACACATTGACTCTCTGAACATGCTGTTTAATCGACTTAGGGAGGCAAATTTAACAGCCCGACCAACCAAATGTTGCGTTGGATGTAAAGAATTGGAATTTTTGGGACACACAGTTTATCAGGGAAACATGACCCCTGACCCAAAGAATTTAGAGAAACTACAGAAAGCCCCGAGACCACAAACCAAGAAGGACGTGAGATCCTTTGTCTCATTATGTGGTTTCTACCAGAAGTATATCAAAAACTTTAATTCCATATGTGCACCGTTAACTGATATGACACGTAAAGGACATCCAGATCGCATTACATGGACACCACAATGTGAAATGACTTACCAAGAATTGAAGGAAAAGCTCACAAGTAAACCCATTTTGAAATTACCTGACTTAAGTCAAGAATTCATAGTAAGGACGGATGCAAGTAATATTGGGTTAGGTGCAACTCTACTACAGAAATCAGATGCATTGGATGGGGAATTAAGCCCAGTGGCATATGCTAGCAGAAAATTGAATAAAGCTGAAATCAATTACTCAACTAGCGAAAAAGAATGTCTTGCAGTAATATGGGCAATAAAGAAATTCAATATTTATCTGTATGGGAAGGCCTTTAAGTTGCAAACAGACCACAAACCTTTATCGTTTCTAGCACAGGCTAGGCATGAGAACTCCAGGTTACTCCGATGGTCTTTACTTTTGGCTCCATATAATTTTAGCATTGAGTATATATCTGGAAAAACAAATTTGGGAGCGGATTTTTTAAGCCGCCATCCGTGTGATGAGAATCACCGTAAACCCCAGAAATAATAATAAATTTCTCTATGTGTATATAGAATAAAGGACTGACATATAATGTCTGTTTTAAGAGGGGAGATGTCGTGGAATATTCTAATCCACATATATAAATTAAAAGGTAAATGTAAAGCTTAACAAATAAATTCTAATAAAGAAAAGAGCAATGGTAAAATAACAGTGCTGTCACAAGGAATGTACTCGAAATCCCCTTTGTTTTATGCTTCGTCTGCAAATTGTAACGCTTTCACGTTGATAGTAAAAGCCTACTATATTATTACCCGCTTTCTTCAATGAAACGTGTGCTGTATTTCTAGGAAAAACATTTGAGATACGCAAGCTGAACAATGACCTAATTTTAATATTTCATTCATTCCATTTTATACACGGCGTAACTAAAGACAGATGGACTAAAGGATAGAGAGAAGGGAGGGCTGAAAATCAGGAACGCATGCAAAATTAAACACGCGTTTCGCTATTAATGCCACCCCAACAAGCGTAACGCGATACACAATTACTACTATCACGCGTGTAAGGCCACATACACTAACTTTTTTCGGACGGACAGTGATAAAAACACTACCCTTCCCAGAGTTAGGTTTTAAAACCTGAAAAACGCTTATTGGGGAAACCTGACATTCTACTGTTTTATGTCCGAAATCCTGACATTAGTCTGACAGTACAGCAGGACAGGTGGCGGTTCTCACATAAAAAAAAAAAAAAAAAAAACAACTACACGACTATCCTAGAAATTGCATATTTTGAACGCAGCCACTTAGCTCTTTTAAATTCGTATATTTGGGTTCCTTAGGGCTTGCTGACAAAGAATATGTAAAACGTTACGCAAATAGTCTAGGAATTAACAAGTTATAACCAAAATAAAATAGTGGGGATGCCTGACAGCATGAAATCATTTCTGCTCATAAAATTTTTTTTATAACGTGTTTAAAAAAAACCTTGCGTACGGAAATAGCCTACCATGTAAACTCCAAATTGATTGGAGCGCAACAAATATAAGACTAAACACGATTGGTCGGACTATAAATACTATCTTTGGTTGTTAGGGGAGACGTAGGAAGGTAAAATTTTTTCAAACACTTGTCGAAACGTGGCTCCATTGGCCAGACTCGCTGATATACTCACTTAGGAGCGTTAGTTCGAGACCACTAGTTCAAATAAGCTTGATAAAGCAACAGTGCGTTGAAGCCAGCTCATATTTTTGCTAAATAAAAGCCTGGAACATAAGCAGATGGGAATTTGTGCCAGTATTTGTGCCAGAATTCATTGCTAATCAACGTATCTGTGTTTGTTTCCATGAATTGTGGTAAGCTTGAAACATTCAGTATCTTTTAATGAAAATTGAATGTGAATTGTTAATTTATGCCTGTATATATGTGTAGTTCAGTAGCAAACATGATGTAAAGCCTATAATGCTCCAGCCTGAACAGAAGGTGTCGGAGGAAAGTAAAACTGCATGGAATGGCCAAACAGTACACTGACACCTAGATGATTGACTAGAAAGAAATAATGCTGGAATTGCAGAGGCGTAGTAACCATTAAGGAGGTTAATACTGGTATAAAGCATTTCAGATGAAGCTGACAGTTGGCCTAACGCTCTGAACTCAATGTTTGTGATGTATTGTGCTCAGTGTAAAAAGAGAGTATAAATTAGTTATGACGTAGAAGGTACATCCTTCTTGTTTTCAGGGACCGTGGTCTTGATGGTATTGAGCAGCACCTGGTCAGAGCTTTGCTGAATCCAGAGTCGGACAGCATACTCCTTGGTCCATTTAGCTATCAGTGAGGTGTCTCCAGAGCCCAGGGGAGAAATCGAGCAGAGGAGTCCTTTCCTGCCGCCATCACGCAAGATAAGCTGATGTGGCCAGCTGAGCTCAAAATTATGTACCCCATCTTAAAATAACATTGTAACATAAACTTAAGAGGGGAAGTAAATTGTTTTAATATCAGGAACTGAGAACATCTCCAATACTAGTTCCAATAAAGACAAACTATTGAAGTCATGATGACAAATACCAACAGAGCTTGAACAAAACAAAACCAGTATTACCTCATATTACTACTACACAACTGACACAAATAGGATACTTTTAATAATATATGTCACTACAATATTCATATTGATAAATTCTGTACATATAACTTGTAAGTAAAATTGATTGTGATTCCTGGTTCCCTTTGTATTTGAATCAGGACACATATTCATTCATAACAGCAATGAATACATATTGTTATTTGAAAAGTTATCAGTGACTCCTTTAAGATATCCTTTAGAGTGTTATATGTATGTGAGTGTCACAGTGTTGTCAAGTGTGGTGGAATAAATTAAATTGTTTATCTGTCTGTTGTTGTTATGACTTACACTTCATCATACACATACCCTAGACATACAACGTAGTCATCACACTATTCCAGAATAATTCTGACTGAGGTATACATATGTGGCAGCAAGTAAGGTTATATATAATACACTACTCTTATTAGATATATATACCTTCACAGCTGATCTCAGTCAGTACACTAAGTCCCCTATACATATTTATAACATCCCACCTCACCACAACAGCATTCCATAAATTATTTGTTTGGTGCAGAGGTTCTGAATGTGGGTCATATGCGCCCCCTCCCCCCCCCCCCCCCACCCGGCTGGCCCTGCCATGTTTTTAGGGGCCCACAGTAATATGGTAAAATACTTTGTTTCCAGCAAACAACTACTATGGGGCGGGGGGGGGGGGGCAGAGGTAAATGAGACTCAGAAGGGGGTCATGAGCAAACAAAGGTTGTGAACCCCTGGTTTAGTTCATTGGTTATCTCCCCATTAATATTGACTGCATTGTTTACGGCCGTTTCCAATAGTTTACTTCCAAGATGGCGCCGAAATGATGAATTGAGTTTTGGAATCGTACGAGCACGTAGTCCGCCAAAACATAACGAGGAATAATTAAGTTGTGCCATTTCTGTTGCATGTCCTGATCTCGGCATTAATTCTCATGTGGTCATGTTATTCCCTTCCACTTCCACTTCAAGTTTACTGGGTCCTTGTAGTAACACAAGTAGTAGCATGGCTTATGATCAGTGGTCAATGCACCATGAACAAAATTGAAAGGCCCACGTGCTCTTTTAATGAATTTTATCCGTATTTTCCCCAAAGTGCACTATGAAAAGATTGCATGGCATTTGCGTTCTTTTAATGGGTGTTTCCATTTACATACCTAGGATGCATAGTAAGACCAGACGGCGGAACAAGCAAAGAAGTCAACAACAGAATGAATAAAGCGAGAATATCCTGTGCTAGTCTAAACAACATCTGGAAGTCCTCTCAATACAGCACAAACACAGAATTAAGATTATATGAGAGCTGTGTACTTTCTGTACTTCTCTATGGTGTGGAATGCTGGAGAGTAACAGAGAAGGAAATGTCGAAGTTGTCCTCTTTCCACACAATCTGCCGAAGGAAAATTTTCGAATCTTTTCGCCGAATACCATCACCAACCAAGAACTGCTTACTGGGAGCAACCAAGAGGATATGCACACCATCATAGCTGGCAGACGCTGGAGTTGGGTAGGCCACGTCCTCAGAAGAGACCCCGAAGCCATCACAAGAACAGCTATGCTATGGACCTCTAAAGGAAAGCGGAAGAGAGGCCGACCAAAAACATCTTGGAGGAGAATTGTGAAGGCTAAGATGCAAAGAATGAACCAGAACTGGGGCACTGCACCAAGGATGGCCGCCGAACGAATAAAGTGGAAGTAGTTTGTTGCTGCCCACAAGACGCCAACAGGCGTGATGGCCACTGTCTGCTTTGACAGCCGGTGGCTAAGGATCAAAGAAAGAAGAAGAAGAATGGGTGTTTAATTTAATTCTCTGTGGAGTGCGCATTTTCCATATTTGCCCTCAAATGCTGGCAGGATTTTAAAATCGTTTGTTACAGACATTTTAGTAAAACAGTACATATTGGATTTCTGCACGCCATATTACGCTATGCACAGAGTTTCATATATTGAAATACTATCATGTTTGATACACGTATCGTGTTGAATTCTGTCATAGGTTGCTGATTTGTGTTTGTCCTAAAATGCCTTTGCGACTGGCTCAGGTGATCATCATGTCCCGTAACTAATTCATGCCTATAATGATTTGTTTTTCGTTTCTGTTGTTGACCTTTTCCCGTCAGGCTTTAAAATGTTACAGCATTTTCATTTTTTTCTTTCATCCTAAATATCTCTATCCATCAGTTTTGCTTGTTGTCACATATTATTTCTCCTACCTCGCAGAAAAAAGGGAGGGAACTGTTTATTTCTTGTGTGTAATAAACTCCTATGAGCAGTTTTTCTTGCATGTCATCATTATGTCCATTTAATAGTCCATGGTATTCGTTATATTCATCTGTAAACCACGTCTCTGTCGCTTCCAGGAATCTTCATGTCTGTTTAGTTATTGTCTATGATCGCTTCCATGTGATAAGCTAGACTCTGCGTAACATCGGTGAAATTTCTGTCCTACATCCGTTGACAAAGATTTATTTCGTAGGGTGCATTTTTCTGCCATGTTGCTTTTGCTTGTACAGTATTTATTAGTTAGCCGCATCTTTCATCAGTCATCATTGTCCCCAGGTATTTGAATGAATGCACAGTGTCAAAAGTGTCCCTGTCTCTTTGATGCAGCGCTTTCATACTATGCATACACACAGTTCAGCCTCGTGCAACAACCATGGCCCGTTCTGTAACGTATCTGGATCAGTGACTGACCATGTGAACTTCATTATGTTGGAGCTTAGGGCGCCAAACCAGGGTTCTGGAGTCGGCCAAAAAAATGTCAGACTCCTGAAATTTTAGAACTCCGACTACCGACTATGGCATATGGCATAAAATCCGTATATTTGTTACCGACTCACGGCTCCACTAAAAAAAAAAAACGATCGACTACAGTACTCCGTAACCGGTGTGGCGCCATCGTCTACCTGGTGTGCCGTGACACCAGACAGAATATACCATAAAACAAGTATTCAAAATTATACGTTATGGTAAAATATTACGAAATAATCTCATACGTATAATTTTACAAATAATAAATTGAGTTACCATCATCCACCACTTCATCACACACACAAAATTAGGGAGCTTTGTCTAATGATTGCATCGAATTTTAAAATATTTGCTATACCCACGTATTTAACTATTGTAAAGCGTCTGATTGACAGAATGGTTAGAGCGTTGATCACTCGCGGCAAAGGTGCCAGGTTCAAATCACGGTACCGACACGCTCCAGTCTACCCAGCTGTAAATGGGCACCTGCTTCTGCTCTTTGAGATGGGGGAAGGAAAAGGCAGCTAGGAAGGGAACTGGTCACCCCCACCTCTCGATGCTGGACCTGGTACGGCGAAGTCTCTAACACTTCGCCCCCCTACGGCAGTATCTGCTATGGGACTACCTTGTAGTGTGCCGTGTAATTTTAAAAGGCACTTTATGTGTGCCGCAGGGAGCCGCGCTAGCGTAGTGGTTACAACACCGCTCTGGCGACCGGGTGATACAGGATCAAACCCGGGCGACGGCATTTGAGGATTTTTCGTCGACCGGGATTTGGACTGGATTAACTCGAGACCTGGCGAGGGCATTTGAAGGAGTGTCGTCGACCAGGGACTGGCGGCTCCTGAGCCGACCCAGCTGCAATGGGTACCTCCGAAATCGGCGAGTATTTGCCTGAATGGCGAGGGACACCTGTCTCTGTACAAGAAATAAAGGGATACTCACGTAAAATCAATGTCAGGTTAGACATAAAATAATAACCTGAGATTTCGCCTCGAGTATTAGCGGGCGTACGCAAAAAAAAAAAAAAAAAAAAAAAAAAAAAAAAAAAAAAAAAAGTGTGCCGCAAAGTGAAACAGGTTCCAGAGCATCAGATTACCCGACTCCGACTACCGACTCCACAGCCCTGCTCCAAACCATTATGTAGAGTTTTGCTGTTCCAGTTCCCTGGATCCTGGGTCCTGAGCATCTTTTATGAGATAATGAAAGAGCAGGACTACTACTGCCAAGATATTTGGTAAGAGGCGACCCACGTGACATGGGTCTGACAGTCTCATCATGCACATTAAATTACTACAGAAATCATCATTTCAGGAACTAAAGCTGTGGAGTCGGTCGTTTTTAGTAGAGCCAGAGTCGGTTAAAAAAAGGTCCGGAATCCGACTCCAAATTTTATGCCATAAGACTAGTTTTGCTGTTCCAGTTCCCTGGAACCTGGCAGGAACACATGAATGTGTTAGTGCAAGCGTACTGTGAAGGAACCAGCAGAAGTGGTGGCCCCCGTCCTCCATAAGGATCTAAAATGAATGATGCAGCGCTGTCGTGAGAAATTCTAATCCACATATATAAATTAAAACGTAAATGTAAAGCCTAACAAATAAATTTAATAAAAGGAAAGAAGAATGGTAAAGAACAGTGCTGTCACAATGACTGTACGCGAAATCCCCCTTGTTTTCTCCTGCGTCTGCAAATTGTAACGTTTCACGTTGATAGTAAAAGCCTACTGCTTCAATACCCGCCTTCTACGATAAAACATGTGCTGCATTTCTAAGAAAAACCTTGAGATACGCAGGTTGACTTAGATTTAAAATTCCATTCATGTCTTTTTATACACTACGTTACCTAAAACGAAAGACAGATGGACTAAAGATAGAAAGAAGGGAGGGCTGAAAGCAGGGACACATGCAACACTAAACACGCGTCGCGCGATACACAATTGCTGCCATCACGCGTGTAAGGCCACTAGCACTAACTTTTTTCAAATCGACAGTGATAAAAAAAACACTACCCATACCAGAGTTAGGTTTTAAAATCCTGAAAAACGCTTATTAGGAAATATGACATTATACTGGTTTACGTTTGAAAACATTACAGTACCCAGACACCACATCGTATTCGAAGTAAACAGGAGGTAGAAGAAAGTGCATATTTTGAACGCAGCCACTTAGCTCCTTTAAATTTGTATATTTGGGTTCCTTAGGACTTGCTGACAAATAATATGTTAAACGTTACGCAAATAGTCTAGGAATTACCAAATTATAGCCAAAAGAAATAGTGAGGGATGTCAGACAACACTAGAATCAGAATCGCTCAGTGGCAGATTTTCACCCCACCATTGTACGGGAAATGGGTCTCCATGTAAAATCCGATTTGATTGGAGCGCAAGAAATGTAAGGCTAAACACGATTAGTCGGGCTATAAATACTATCTTGTGTTGTCAGGGGAAACGTGAGTAGGAGTACTTTTTTTTTGAAAAGCTGTGTAAACATGGCATGATTGGTTAGACTTGCCAATATAGTCAATTAGAGACGTCAGGTCAGCACCACATTTGCAATTAAACTTACTACAGAATCAGGATAGATAGATAGATAGATAGATAGATAGATAGATAGATAGATAGATAGATAGATAGATAGAACGAACGAACGAACGAACGAACTTTATTTTCAAAGGGTTTAGAATTGGTCACGCAGGCCCGTCTAACATTCTGCCCTTCCTTTCTCTCTTCTTCCATAGTTAATCTATTTATTCTCACACGTATCCTAAATGTTACTTAAATAATAAAATAACAAGAAAGTACAATAAAATAAAATCCCAACATTGTAACAGTACAATAACAGTTACACAAATTTACAGATGCGTATCATAATTTATACTAAACAGGACAAAATTAACTTTAAAACCTACATATGATGTTATGTAATAATAATAATAATAATAATAATAGCCCCTTCAGTCATAACTGACTATGGGAATGCGCCCCTGAGGTGACAGCGTAATTATTTAAGAACATAACGAAATTAGGGTGGCATATAATCTGCACTCATGATGTATTTGAAAAGTCTGTGATTGAATGAATATGGACTAAGAGTATTTTTTAAGTCGTGTGGAAGAGTATTCCACAGATGAGCAGCAGAAAAAGCTAAACTTTTCTTGAATAAGTCGAGCCTAGGCTTGGGCATGTGTAATTTATTTAAGCGTTGACTGCGTCTTCCGCTGTATTTGAAAATAGGCCACAGATACGTTGGAGCATTCTGTGACAAGATTTTGTGAATAAATTTGGCTTTGTTGAAGAGAAGGCGCTTTCTTAGTGGTAATATGTTAAGATATGTATATGCGTCTACACACTGTGTGAGGTTTTTGTCTGAAATTAGGCGCACTGCACGTTTTTGTAATGAAAAGAGTCTTTTAGTGTTGGACATGGTGCAGCCATCCCAAATTGTGGAACAATAGTCTAGATGTGTTTGTATCTGGGATGTATAGAACATTTTTCGTGTCTCCTCATCTAGGAAATGTTTGATTTTAGCTAACTGGTAAACTTTTTGTGCCGTTTGTTTGGTCAGTGCTTGTACATGCGAATTCCAACTTAAATGTTGGTCAATTATGAGTCCTAGTGTTTTATATTCATTTACATTTTCAATTAAAGAGGTTCCAATGTAGAGCTGAAGTGTTGTTTTCGGCGAGTTTTGTAATTTTTGTCTAGTTGATATTATCATACATTTTGTTTTAGTGATATTTATTTGAAAACTACATGGAATTGCCAAACAGTACACTGCCACCTATATTATTGTCTAGAAAGAAATAATGCTGGAATAGCAGAGGCGTAGTAACCATTAGGGAGGAATATACTGGTGAAAATTGTTTCAGATGAAGATAGCAGTTGGCCTACCGCTCTGAACTCAGTGTTTGTTATGTATTGTGCTCAGTGTAGAAATAGAGTATAAATTAGTTCTGAAGTAGGAGGTACAACCTTCTTGTTTCAGGGACTGTGGTCCTAAAGCTATTGAGCAGTACCTGGTCAGAGCTTTGCTGAATCCAGAGGCGGACAGCATACTCCTTGGTCCATATAGCAAACAGTGAGGTGTCTCCAGAACACAGGGGAGCAATCGAGCAGAGGAGTCTTTTCCTGCCGCCATCACGAAAGTTAAGCCTATGTGGCCAGCGGAGCTCAACATTATGTAACCCCATCTTAAACTGACATTGTATAAAAATAAGAGGGGAAATTAATTGTTTTAATGAACGGAACTGAGAACATCTCCAATACTAGTTCCAACAGAAATATACACTTGAAGTCATGATGACAAATATCAACATAGCTTGAAAAAAACAACACCAGTATTACCTCATATTACTACTACACAACTGACACACATAGGATAAGATTAATAAAATATGTCACTACAAGATTCATATTGGTAAATTCTGTACATATAACTTGTAATTAAAATTGATTGTGATTCCTGGTTCACTTTGTATTTGAATCAGGACACATATATATTAATGAAAAGTACTTAATACATATTGATATTTGAAAATTTACCAGTGACTCATTCAAGATAGTCTTATAGAATGTTACATGTGTGTGAGTGTCACAGTGTTGTCACGTGTGGTGGAATAAATTAAATTGTTTATCTGTCTGTTGTTGTTGTGACTTACACTTCATCATATACATACCCTAGACATTCAACGTAGTCATCACTATATTCCAGAATAATTCTGACTGAGGTATAAATATGTGGTAGCAAGTAAGGTCATCTATATTACACTACCCTTATTAGATACAGATACCTTCACAGCTGATCTCAGTCAGTACACTAAGTCCCCTATAAATATTTATATTATCCCACTTTACCACAAGCGCGAGCATGTCTTTATGCAGGGTCATTTGTATAACTTCAGAGCATTAGTCTACTTCGACTATGAAATGGTGTCGTGTATCTTAACAGACCGACCGTATTTCTTATAATCCGTCAAATTATGTTGCTTTATGACGTCATTGCAGTACTGTCCTATTTCAAAATTACCCACAGTACAGGTTGGATTTACAAAAAATTTTAAATGGTTGAAGGTTTGTTTAGCAGGAGGTGTTTTGGTCGTAAGTGATTTAATACGCGATACAAATAGTTCTTTGAAAGCTTTAATGTGTAGCTAAATGAATTGAGATGGAATATTGTAAGACGGGTGAGTTAGACCTGAGTCTAACGTATCATGATTAAAAACAGTTCTGTCCTCAGTTTCCGGTTCCTGGTTTCCTCCAAGAGTGCTGGTGCTGAAGTTCCTATGCGCACGCTGATGAATTGCCCATTCCCTTGACTCTGTTGTTAAATTTGTCCGTAAAATAGCCACATATGTCTATACAGCAGTCCCCCGGTCTTACGTTGTTCGATTAGCGCTTGTTGGATATAACGCTGTTTGTATTCTATGTCATATGTCTGTTATACGCTTCAAAAATTCGATCTTACGCTAGTGCTAAACTCGATGGGAGGCAGGAATATAACTTTCACATGCTCATCAAGTTCATTCAGGGTGGTAGGAATGACCAAAAAGCATTGTCACTGCTAGCATAATGAAGCATGACCGTAAAGTGGAATGCATTTCTTAAGGTAATCCGTAACAGAGCAACATCTTAATTGCCACAAAGTGTTTCTTGAGGAGAAAATAAAGATGGCAAAACAAGCTAGATTTGTTTATTTTCCCCTAGTCGCCTGGATGTCTACTGCCCTCGTTGACCGAACAGTCACGCTGTCACCGGACGGCCTACCACGACAACATTATCCGTGCTGAAACAGTAGAGAAACGTAATAGAGATTTAGCTTAAGAATAACCCAAGATTAAAGAAGCGAGCTAAGAATTTTTAAAAACGACTAATGTACTTACTACTGTTTATCACTAAACAAGAAAAGTTACATTTTTCTAACAGTAGAGTTTTAGACGCGAACTCAGTCTTTTGGCGGGAATCGCAAAGCAACGATTGACGTCATCTAATTTACATAGGGTTAGTTAAAGTTTATGTTGAACAGTTAACGGTGCCTAATAGCTGTATCCAATCAAATAAGTTGGGACATTTTTTTTACACCAATCAAAGCCATCGACGGCAATATTCAACCACGCGACGTTTTAGCTAGACAAAAACTTTAGAGACCAAAGGAGTGTTCCTGATCGCCAACTTCACGGACGTAGATTTAACTGGGAGCGGTGTCAACCTGGCGTGTACCCCCGGTCTGCTACAAAAAGTCCTTGGCCAACGAATACAGATTTCTTGCAGTTATCAAGTAAATGATATTTTCATCATCAGTTGAGAAGCAGATTTGTTTCCAATATTGTGAATTTAATTTCACTTAAGTGTCGCAAAACTTTTGTTAGATTTTCAGCGGACATCATGATAAGCCAGATAGGCTATAATGTCGAGCAATCAGTTTGAGGAACTTAGCAAAAATACTGAACTTTCAAACTTAACAAGCAAGGTAGCGGCCTCCCTTAGTCTATCGCCCAAGGAAAAATAAAGTGAGAAATCTTTGAAGAACATTTTTAAACATGATGAATGTTATGTGCTACAGTGGCTTGAGGTAAAAGGAGGAACTGTGATGGTACTTCCAGAACAAATGTCTACATAAATTATTTGATCACATGACTGTTAATGACATATGAAATTGATGAAGAGGAATGTCTTCATATTTTTTCACTGCTGTTAACCAGTTCTAATTAAAATTGTTTTAATTGATGACAAGACTTATTTCAACTCACTTAAAGAAGTCCCAGTTGGATAAGTGACCTTAAACAAGTACAACTATAATTTATTAAAGCTGTCTTCCAAAGCATAACCATCTGCAGATTGAGGGAAGAACAAACTTTAAATATAAAATCTATACGATCACTCATCAAGAAATAAACATCTCTGGCGGACAAGACCAGTATCCTGAAGACTTGGTGAATAAATAAAAGAAAAAAAAAATACTAATATTATAAGAGACACGGCGACAACACATGGAGCCAGAAAAACATTTTCAACACCTACTTTACCTTCTGCTAACCAGTCGTCTGATGATGAAGACAGTTCTGCCGTGAAAATTGTAGCCATAAACGGTGGAAGTATCAACGATTAAAGTCCTATAATATTTTTGTTGTTGACTGAAATCGTTGAGCATTGAACGGTCTTTTCTAAAGCTTTCCTTCAACCAGTCTTTAACTACAATTCTACTAAGATGGGCGACACAATAGAATCGCAAAGAATCCTATGCAAGGCACCTATGGGAACCAACAGCGGCTGAAGCAGACGCCAAACGACTTCACACTGGAAGCTAAGTACTATAGCAGCTCAACTAAAGATAGTTCAAAATTTTCAAAAATTTGCCATAAAGACAACGAGTGTCCTGAAAAGAGGCCAGTAGTTAAAAGTAAGCTTGTTACATACATCAGAAATAGTTCACGGTTCGTTTTCGTTCCTTCTGGAACATGTGTCCCCCCTGCCGCGAGTCCCCTTGCAGCGAGTCCCCTTGCAGGAAGGCTGCAGGCAGTCATTCATGTGCTCTTGCAGTTGTGGTTTCATGAGTTTGTTTTACATGATAAGGTACCATCCCGACGCAGTCTCATTTTTGTTTTACATGATAAGGTACCATCCCGACGCAGTCTCATTTTTGTTTTACATGATAAGGTACCATCCCGACGCAGTTTTAATTTTTGTTTTACATGATAAGGTACCATCCCGACGCAGTCTTATTTTTGTTTTACATGATAAGGTACCATCCCGACGCAGTCTCATTTTTGTTTTGCATGATAAGGTACCATCCCGACGCACAGTCTCATTTTTGTTTTACATGATAAGGCACCATCCTGACGCAGTCTCATTTTTGTTTTACATGATAAGGTACCATCCCGACGCACAACCTCATATTAGTCCCCTCTTACGGTATGCCTGAGTAGTCCTATTATTACTTAGCCGTGTCAGTAGTTGACGTTTACTGGACATGTTATACAAAGTAGAAAGTCGCGGCAAAAATGGAAAATTGACTGAGATAAAAATAATCACAAAAATATGATATTAAATGGCCTAACAATATATAATGAAAGAAAGTAAACAGCAAAATTGATAAGTAGTACTAGGGCTCGGGAGTTATTGAGAGTCTTGATCGCCAACGCTTTTTGGCACTACACGTGAACAACGTACAGACGGGACGATACCCTCGGCGTCCCTGGGGTTTATACAAATACATTAATTAAATTGTGTACGTGTGGGTGCGTGCGCGCTTTTGTGTGTGTTTAAAATGCCTAGATAAATCTGGGTCAGGCCGCCTTTCGGATATTGGTGATGTATTTAGCACTTAGAAGCTGGAAATGTAATCAATCTTTCTGATCCAATTTCATCAGTTCTTTCGAAGACGTAATGAGATCTGGTTTCAGGACGCTGCCCAGATGATTATTTGTGTGTGTCAACAGAGTATCAGAGCATACCCCTAGCCTTTCAGACATTGAGCGAACTCAGTGGCCTTGTTACATGATTCAGTAGGTCTCCATGTTCTTATCGCTTTCAGCGAAAAATGCGTTTTTTTCTTTTAGCATGACAATATGCTTGAAAAATTCGCGGAAGATTTCTTTATGCTAATATCTTGTCACAGTTTTGTGTTAATATGTATTGCTTGTTTAGCTCATTCGCCTGTATAGCCAACTTCTTTCTCAGCATGGCTGGAGGTATATTTGGATTCCTCATTTAAAAAGAAAAAAAGATGAAGGCTGCAGCTTCTGTTTGTTTCTCTACTTCTTCTTCTTGCCTTCTTACCCGTGGTTGATAAAGCAGTCAGTGACCATCACGCCTAATGGCGTCTTGTAGGGCAGCAACAAACTCTGTCCTCTTTGCTCAGTCGGTGGACATCCTTCGTACTATGCCTTGACTTTGGTTCTGGTGAAGGTGTCGGGATCTCTATTGAGGACATGGCCAATCCAGTCGCAGCGTCTGCCCATTAGGTTGGTGTGCACACTTCTACTGCTGTTCCCCAAATCCATGTACGGTAATTTATCAGTCTCAAGAGTAGAAACTAGATCTAGGTTCTATAGAAAGTATTATCGGCTTTTAAGGTAGTAGGCTACCCACAAAAGATTAAAAAAAATAAAAATCCAACAATTTTCATTTTCATGCTTTAAATCATCGTCAACATGTTCTTGTACTAAAAATAATTCATAGAAGCTTAGAGATACTCTGGTATGATAGGAATCAGTGTTTTTCTACACACACCCTCTTGAGTGATTTGCATAGCAACCAATGTTTATAGTTGGTTACCATGTGAATAATGACCCAACATGAAGGTGCGTAATTGTAAAACTGCGAAATTATAATTATACTGAGGCAACAGGAAAAAGATATTTATAACTTTTCCAAGGGGAATCACTCAATGATTTCTTATGAATTTTTCAAAAGTGTGTATCTAGAAAGCTTTGATCGTAAATTTCAGCATTTGTTACATGCATTGTGCATTTTCCCCCCACATCAACTCTATTTATTGCTAGTTTTATACTGATTCTGTATAATAGTAGTTAGCAGAGCTTCTTTTGTTCACAATGGGAAATAAGACAAAGTAAGTTCCTTGGAAATCGGTACACCAACAAACCGTTGCCTGAAAATGAGACACCTATTGTCGATAGTGACGCTATAAAGCCTCTGTGCTCCTCAGCAAAGAAAATAAAGGTCCAAGAAAGTGAAGGACAAGCTAAAAATGACAACAGAGGAAATGTGTTTATCCTTATGGATGTAAAACTGCTGTTTGGGTTTTTATGCGCTAACTTTAGATGTGACAAATGTTATCAGTACTCACTGACCTGTGAGATCATCGAAGAGACTCGGGATGGCTTTTGTCATGAAATCAGTATCAAGTGCACAAACTGTGTCGAATGGAATGCCAATTTCAATACTTTTGATGTTTCATCTCCAGCTACTCACAAACACAAAGAAGTAAATGTGCGAATGGTGGCATTTGTGCGTTCTATTGGGAAAGGCCACAGTGCATTGCAGAATTTTTCGATATACATGAACACAAGTCAACCCATGGCAAAGAAAGCATACAGGAGAACGCTGCACAGGATCTATTCAGCAAGTAAGGACATTGCAATGGAAAGACCCTAAGAGCACCGAAAAGGGGATTCATAGACACTGCAGCTGCAGTTGAAGGAGACCTTTATTCAACAGGAGCTCATTAAACTTCATTTTGTGAGTTCTTTTTCTGTTTTTCTTCGATTTCTCGGAATTGCCTTTTTAACATAATTGGTGATCTTTGAAACAAGATATCTCTGGATCTGTACATTCAATTGACATGAAAATTAACACAGTTGGTTGTCATATAATCTTACAGATTCTGACCTAAAATGGATACAATTGAATTCAAAGTTTTAGTTTTATGACCATCATGCATATATAATGAGGCACAAATATCAAACATTCCAGAAATATAAATTTTGAAAATTCATTAAAAATTAACCTTTCTGTCAATCTCTGTCATTTTAGGTCATGACCTCACGCTATATATAATGATTCAATTTGCCAAGTTTCAGTCAGATCCTTGTACAAATAACATAGTTATGATGTTTTGAAAAAGGTGTATAATTTGCTCACTACGGCGGCCATATTGGATAGCTAATTTGCATAATTAATGAGGTCATTATGTGGACACAAATGTTAAGTCCATACTAACACTATACCCATGGTTGTTTGATTCTGAAAGGACAATTTGAGTTTTTTACCCTATCAAGGTAGCCTACTACCTTAATATTCTACGAAAATGTTCAGCACATGGTGCCAAAACTGAAATTGTCCTTAATCACCTCTTATCACGACCGAAACAATGTATCTTCATCCTGTGTAATGTCACGGGTTGCCTCCCCTTGCTCTGCAGTGATAGTCCAACAATAGCCAAAACCTAGAGTATCTAATGTGGGTCTTCAAAGGTATCTATCTACCTTCGCACAAGATTACTCTTGACAGAAATGCAAATAGAAGGATGATGATGCTTCTACCTTGAGGGTATATTCACAAGATATTCAGAAGTCAAGAACAATGCTGAATGTGTCTTAGCAAAGTTAACTTAGTATCTGCCCGCCGCCTTTTCTGAAGAGATATATTGGATGATTTAGCTCGTTCAAGCCCCCAACTGACAGCTTTACATTAATTTCGTTGATTTTGAAAATGCTTTTGACAGCATACATAGGGACAGTTTATGGAAAATACTGAGGGCTTATGGAATTCCAAGCTGCATAGTGTCAATCATAAAAAGCCTCTATGCCAACTTTACGTGTAGTGTTGGGCAGAGCAACCTAACCTTTGAGGTGAAGACAGGAGTACGACAGGGATGCCCCTTGTCAACCACTCTATTTTTAACAGTCATAGACTGGGTGATGCGCCAGACAACAGAGGGCAGTCCAAGAGGAATAAGATGGACTACATTTTCTACACTGGAAGATCTGGAATATGCAGATGGCATTGCACTACTAGCACATTCACATCAACACATCCAGGAAAAAACGGATAGACTTAACAAGTTTAGCCAGCAGGTGGGCTTGAACATCAATTTAAAGAAGTCTGAGGTCATGACGCTCAATGTGATCAACCCTGAGCCCATATCAGTAAGGAATCAGCAATTGGTACAGACAGATACCTTCACATACCTAGGAAGCATAGTAACACCAGATGGCGGGGCAGGCAAAGACATCAACATCAGAATGAATAAGGCAAGAACAGCCTTCTTTAGCCTAAACAACATCTGGAAGTCCTCCCAATACAGCACAAGCACAAAATTAAGATTATATCAGAGCTGTGTGCTTTCTGTGCTTCTGTATGGTGCGGAATGCTGGAGAGTTACAGAGAAGGAAATGTCGAAATTGTCCTCCTTTCACACAACATGCCTAAGAAAAATTCACCGAATCTTTTGGCCGAATACCATCACTAACCAAGATCTGCTTACTCGTAGCAAGCAAGAGGACATGCACACCATCATAGCTGGCAGACGCTGGAGCTGGGTTGGTCATGTACTCAGAAGAGACCCCGATGCCATCACAAGAACAGCTATGCTTTGGACCCCTGAAGGAAAACGAAAGAGAGGCCGACCAAAAACAACCTGGCGGAGGACTGTGGAGGCTGAGATGCAAAGAATGAACCAGAGTTGGGGAACTGTACAAATGATGGCCACCGACCGAGCAAAGTGGAATCAATTTGTTGTTGCCCTACAAGACGCCACTAGGCGTGATGGCCACGGACTGCTTTGACGGTCGGCGGCTAAGGATCAAAGAAGAAGAAGAAGCCCCCAACTGAATTAACTGTAAAATTCTTCTTATTAGCTTTGTATAGATATATATTAAAGATACTGATTCATACATGTGCACTTCTCGTTGTAATAACCGAATCAACTAGGGCTTTGTTAAATAACATGTAAGAAATCTAACGATCAATTATTTTAACAGAAGTAAAATGAATATGGGTGATAGATGTGATGTAGAAAAAAAATGTTGTCCTCATTGAGGTTATGGTGGAAATTGATTAAGTTTGCAAATACCAACTTTTACAGAATTCATAGAATGCTGCCTTCTACAAGTATAACTTTCCAGATCTCTGAATGCGGCTGCTGCTGTTTCGCCAATCCGTTTTCTGTGACGAGGGCACGTCCCGAGCGATGGTGCAGGGTGTAGCAGAATTGAAAAACACGCTTCGTTATTTGAAAGACAGAATGGACCGGGAAACCCTATGTGTGACGTAGCGTGATAAATATTTCTTGGGAGTACAATCAAAAGGCTGCACTAATAGGAAAAGTTCTACAGGGGAAAACTAATTTGGCGATCTCTCTGTCGCATTTTCTGGACGGAATAAAATTCGCAATGAGCACTTACGTTGTTATAAAGGGTTAAAAGTTATTGAATTTCTCAGCGGACATATCTTGGTATGTACATTTCACAACAATTTTGGAAGAATGAAGTGGGTTGAGAGAAAATTGAGGTTAGGTTTAGTCTGCACATCGAAGACTTGCATGACGGACTTTTAAATTATGTATAAATGTTACCTTAACCAATTTCAAATTTAATTACATGGAAAGGAAGCTCTCAAATAGGGGAAACAAAAGGTGGAATACGAGAAAGGGATGGATAGAAGAGTGTAGTTGGACAGAGGAAAAGTTGGTAAGGGAAATCGACAGTTTGTGTCGAAAGGCTGAAATCTACGAGACAAAACGCAACGAACCAATCAACAGTGTCCCTGAAATCTACGAGGATCAAAACGCAACGAATCAATCAACGGGGTCCCTTATGCATTCACGTCTATCTATAAATACAGAGCGCTTTATTCAAATCTACACATTAACACAAGGAAAGCCAGAGAGAAAGACTGCTGAAGAGAAAGAGCTGCCAAGGCTAATACGTTACCATATTGTATGCCGTGCAGAAAAACTGCATGAACAACGGTCTATATCTGAGCTTATATTGATCTTAGAGGGTATGTAGCCTTACTGTAAATAATTGTGAAATTAATATCACTTTTATTTCAGGTATTAGGCTAAGTGTTGAAGGTATTAGAAATAATATTGTATGTATTGAGTATGATTGATGAAGATGGAAGCCGACCAGTATAACCATAACAGTCCTTGTCAGGACTAATATAACAATAACAGTCCTTGTCAGGACTAATTTAACCATAACTCCTTGTTAGGGCTAATACAATGACCTACCAGAAAGAACAGCACCTTTCATAGCTGACTTGGCATGGCAAATGTGGAAGGCAAAGGTTGCATCATACTCATGTGAAACATATTAAATTGATTGTTTATGTATTGTATTTTTTGAGAAAATGTTCAGCATGTAGACACCTAGCTTGTCTCTCTAATCTGCATCGTACTGAGCCATGTATCATTCACTACACATGCAACATCTTAAATTTAATGAAAAAATTGTGAATGGACAGCGGCGAATGAAGTGGCTTGTGCCTGAATGAACATGAAGTTTACATATAACTCACAAAATGAAAATATAAACTATGCACATGTTGATTTAAACATCACTCACTCCGTGCTCCATTCGGAGTCTGGGGTTACCTCTTGCTTTTTGTTCCCTGTGAAAACTAGCACGAAGCAATCACCAGCGCTTGCTGTGGTGGTTTATGAATATACTATTTTCATATGCTGAGGTTACCAGCGTCGTATGAATTTGTACAACTACTAGCAAGTGCAAGCATGTGAAAGTCAAATTTTAAAATATAGGTCACAACTTACCCCAATAGTTGGGAAATACAATCTCCGGGCAGTTTTAGAATAAACACGGCAACTTGCTTAGATGCCTCGAACACTTGGTCTGGGGTAATTTTATAATTCCTCTTATAACGGGTGCACCGATTCATATGTCTCCATATTTACGAAGTCGGGTTTTCTTCTTGAATCTCGAAGATGCCCAAATACTTTGTCCGGTCTTGTAATTTGGAATCCTATCTTATTCTCTCTGGCTCTTGGAGATGCTACTTTGACGTTGCAGTGCAGTGTGTTTTAGCCTCCGAATTAGCTAGGTTATATTTCACTTTTCGCTCCAAGCCCCCGCACGGCGTTTTTCGACAATACTTCCAGTCAGAACGAATGTATATTTCCTGCTCGCATTTGATCCAATCCATGAGCTAGAAAGAAGTTGTCGGGGCGTTAGTCATTACTTTTCCCCTCGTGTTTTAAAATATTATTTAAAAATTTTAACACATGACATCCATCCGTTTACTCTTAGGTAACCTTTCAAATCAGACTTGCAAGATAGTGTCCTCGATAATTTGTCTCCCTATACGGGGTTCTCTGTAATAATTATTACAGAAACTTTTCGACGGAAGTGCTTATGCAATTATCACCCCTACTTGAATTCGTTTACCAGACGGATAATCGCTGACATTCGCTGACCACAGACGTTTTGACAGACAACAGTTTGGTCTTCCTTTGTAGTCTGACGCGGTATTGATGCGATGAGCAGTCAACACCACATGTGTTTAATCTCTATGGCTGGGTGGGCGGAAATGAAATACGTAAAAAGTCAACAATCATTTTACAGCAATCGTATCTTGCCTGTCTGGGTTCACTCGCTCGGCGATACAATTAACCTGCCAGGCGGGGGTCAATTAGCCATGACATTGCACGATTACAGTATGGAAATATGTAACCAAATCTAAGAAGTGGCGGGGCACAATTTTATGTGCGAAACAAATGAAGAAATAAATGGATAATGTAGGAGAGAAAGAAGAGGTGTAAAATGACGCGACCAAAAGTCGTCACATGTAACCACAAAAATATATTTTGTGGTCACTCATGTTTTACCACAAATAGGCGAGTATTCTGCCCTTTTTGTCTGACCTGCTATGGAACCCTCGGCTTGTGTCACCAGACGGTGATAAATGCGAACAGCTCTTGAAACTCGCGTTGGAATGCCATCAGTCATTTTGGACGTAACTTAATAATATTGATTGTTCTAGCCAACTTTGATCAGGTTCGGCTGTAAAGAAATTAATAAACACTTCAAAGGGCATCGTGTTATTGTAGATAAACTGAAAAGAGAGGAGCTATGCCGGGGACATTGTTCTCAGAACGATATTGTTCTCAGCACGACATTGTTCTCAGCGTGAATAAACTTGCCTAAAATATAGCAAGAGTATACATAATAAGGAGAGGGGAGAATGTTAGCACCACCAGCATCCCCCCCCCCTTTTTTTTAACCCCATGTATTAAAGACTACTACGAGCGTAAGATCATTTTTGAGCTTAAGAAATAAAGCTTACGCATTGATGTTGCAGGACAGATGAAACTTCTTCAGAACTATATGTTGAAAGCAGGGTTGTGGAGTCGGTCAAAAAATTTTCCGACTCCTGAAATTTTCGATCTCCAACTCCCGACTCCGATTACAGTTTATTTAACTAGTCAAATGGCATCAAATTTGGAGTCGGAGTCCGAACAATTTTTTTTACCAACTTCGACTCCACTAAAAAACGACCGACTCCACAGCTCCGACTCCCGACATCCGCTCCACAGACAGTGTTTTAGACTTCTGCTTCTATGAAAGTTACTGATAAGTGATATTGCTAAACAACTCTTATTTGTACTCATCTGCGCTGTCCCCTTCTGAATTCGTTCCGTTACCAGGGGGTTTGCGAAACACAGGACGCTGATTTGGTGCAACATTTGCACCTCTGCTTAATTTTATATCATGGAACAGTGGTCAGCAAACGTGTGTAGAGACGGGCCGGAATATAAATATCTTAGGTCTCGCGATTCATTGAAAACATGATATTTACAAAATCAGAAGAAAAAAACATCTCACAAATTTATTTATTATCAGTGTGGCGTTATTGTCTCCCCTGCTTAGTAGTAGTGGTCAAACAATGACCAAACTTAGAGTAAAGTGATTGAAGATCTTCAGAGGTATCAACCTTCGCTCAAGATTACTCTTGGCAGAGATAAAAATAGAAAAATGACGCTTCTACTATAGAAAGCCTAACAGGAATTTAAAGAATAGCTAGCATAACAACTGAGATAGTCTAAGCTGTCATGAACTTATTATCTCTCTGCGAGGTAATTCATTTTCGCTCGTATTTCTAACAACCCCCCCCCCCCCCCCCCACCCCCCCCCCCCCCAGCAGAAGTTGATTTCGCAAAACTTAATCCAATAGCTGTGTCTGGTAATGTATTTAAAACAATATGAGTCATACATACACGTGGTAATGTATTTAAAACAATATGAGTCATACATACACTTCACTAAGTAGTGATTAAACCAACTATAGCTTTACAGTTACAGATAAACAGGTTTAATAATCACTTATAAGTAATAATGCAAACTAAATAAAGTTGTTTATAAAAGGAAGCGATGATATTTATCATAATCGGATGATTTAAACTGTGATGGGAATTTTTGAAAATTTTGAACTATCTTTGTTGACCTGCTTTAGTACTTAGCTTCCAGTGTAAGGTCGTTTGGCGTCGCTTCAGCCGCTGTTGGTTCCTATAGGTGCCTTGGACTGTACTTTTCTACAATAGTCAAGTCTGGTGGCTGTAGCTCGTCTCATGCATCAAGGCTGAGGTAACAACGAAGATTATCAAGCGTCTTCAAGACCTGTTGGTTGTTGGTGTCTAGCGTGGAATGCTGGCAACTTGTACCATAAACTGAAAGGAGACAAATGTCTCTGCTAAGTATTGATTCTCCTGACATAGTCATCAGGCGACCTCCACTTCGATCCGCCACTTTATCTTCCTCAGAAACGTTACCCTCATGAGCATTTATTGAAACCCCAGTGAGTTTGATGAAAGCCCTTTTTGGCAGTGAAAGACTGCTCTCTCTCTCTCTCTCTCTCTCTCTCTCTCTCTCTCTCTCTCTATATATATATATATATATATATATATATATATATGTGTGTGTGTGTGTGTACATTTTATCATTTTATATTTGCATCTTGACATGTATAATTTGCTTGTGAATGTACAGTGGCATACAAGGCTGGCAGCCTCATCACTGAAAATAACTTGACACATGAACCAACACTGCAAGAGATGGTGAAAATTTTATCCAACACACCTAGGCTGCTACTTGGAGAAGTCCATTCAGGAGCAGTCCATCTTAGGATCTCAAATGCTAAACCAATTGCAAACAAGTCTTTGATTATGATAGGGGTTCCCCCACTACCCTCATATCTCACGTAGAACATTACTACATGGCAACATAAGATATTGCCCTTTACATGGGATCTTCAAACTCCATTACCATATAAGGTCTTGCTACTTCCGTTTCGCCTGTCCGTCGTGATTTGGTCTGTCTTACAACGCGTCATACCGAAAGCCTTACTGTGGGAAACTGTCCGATACTATAGCCAATCAAAACGCTCCTTTCGTGGTGTGTATACTTGAATATTTTAGGCTTAACATAGAGGCCCATTTTGTGTAAATGAAAGTACGAATTTATTTAATTGCTTAAGGACTAAAGATGTTTAAACGGAAAGGTATAGCTATTTCAACAACGGTAATGTTACTTTAGAGGTAGGTGCAAAGACTTCCTCAATTAGTAGTTCCTTTAGAAAGAGAAATCGTTTAAAATGACATCGATACATCAGAGTAGTCCCCAAATTTAGCTAGTTAAAGCATGCATAGATTAAAATGCATTTTGCTACCTAAACAATTATTATATAGAACGGTAGAGATAAATTCACAGTATAATTCTAGCTTGAAATGATCAAAATCGGCCCAGAATTAAAAAAGATAATGAATATTTAAAATTTTGCTAATTGAACTGAAGGCAAAAATACACTTCAATTTTAGATTCCTAACACCGTTTTTACCCCATGCCATCCGAGAGGGAGGGTGCGGTACTATAAAAGTCCTTGAACTTGGCTGAATTGAGGCCACAACTTTTTCAAAACAGAGCTGAACATACGAAGAGCGGTAAAAAGTGTTAATGCCATTATACTTTGTCGCTGCATCTGACTAAGCAGACCTAGATGCCTATTAACAGCCTGTTACAGCTTGTGTGTATTGCCTGAGGGTTTTATCCTGCAACTACCAAGATTGTACGAGACATCCAATTCGGTGGGACTCTGTGGTGCGATAGTTCTTGAAGTTCATAGAACTGGTTACCCTGTTTTCCCAGCCTTGAGATCCAGACATTGAGTGATCCTGGCTGGAGTTGGATGCATCTCACCCCAACAAGATAAGTGGAATAGAAATTCCACTGGTCAGCCTATTCAGACTCTAACACCAATATAAGGATAATAAAAGATACAAGTACAGTGTATGATGAATCCTTGTGGATAGAATGAATATATCACTACCTTCACAGTTCAACTCAGTGACCCAATATATTGTATTATAATAATTAATCAGTGTAGAGAAAAATAGAACTTTCAAGACAGGATTCTGTTTGATAATTAAAGTTTCTATGTTTATTTATTTTATGTTGTAAATACCTTTGAATTTCTTCAAATTACCTAACCGAAAAGAGAGCCGGTATAGGTTTAATAAATTGTAAATATGTACCAGCAGACTTTCTGAAATTATTTACTTTGAGTTACAAGTTTTGTTGGATACATATTACGAGGGGCGTTCAGAAAGTAATGCACCACATCGTTTTTCTCAGGAGCTGTTTATTCAAAAAGCATGAAATTTATACACAATATACGTGGATATGTCATGTAAACATCGGCATTATTCAACATAATCCCCATCAACTTGTACGGCTTTATGCCAGCGCGAAACAAGTGCATGTATTCCTAGCCCGTACCAGATTTTGTCTTGATCATGTAGCCATTTCTTCGCTGCATGAATCACTCCTTCATCATCTTCAAACCTTGTCCCACGGATTGCATCTTTAAGTGGACCAAATAGATGAAAATCAGAGGGTGCCAAATCGGGACTATAGGGTGGATGGGGTAGTACAGTCCAACCCAATTTGGTGATTGCTTCCCGTGTTGCCAGACTTGTGTGAGGGCGCGCATTGTAATGAAGGAGAAGCAGGTCTGCTGGATTCTTGTGCGGCCGAACTCTGCGAAAACGTTGATTGGGTTTTTTCAATGTCTTAATGTAAGCTTGCGAATTGATTGTCTCTCCTCTTGGCATAACGTTCACAAGAATCACACCTTCAATGTCCCAAAAGACAGTGATCATGACCTTTCCAGCTGAAGGAATTGTCTTGAATTTCTTTCTTCTTGGTGATTGCGGATGATGCCACCCCATTGACTGTCTTTTTGTCTCAGGTTCAAAATGATGTGCCCAGGTTTCGTCAACTGTAACGATCTTAGCCAAAAAGTTCTCTCCATCAGCATTGAAACGCTCCAACAATTCAGAAGAAATTGCTTTCCTTTGCAATCGGTGGTCATTTGTGAGACTTCGAGGAAGCCATCTTGCGCAAACCTTAGAAAATCCGAGAGTTTTTATAACTGCATTTGCACTACCAATGCTGACTGACAGCTGTAAGATCAGTTGTTGAGTAGGGATTCGCCTATCAGTAAGAATAATGCCCTGAGCGCATTTCAACATTTCTGCCTTGGTGGCTGTGGCAGGACGTCCACAGCGCGGCCGATCAAGCAGCTCCGTATCTCCACTTCCTGATTCTTTGATTCTCTGAACCCAGCGACTGACTGTACTCCTGTCGACTGCAAAACTTCCATACACATCACATATACGCTTGTGAATATTCACAACAGTTTCCTTCTCTGCCACGAGAAATTCTATCACAATTCGCTGTTTATAACGCATGTTGCTAACACGCTCCATTTAAACGGTTTAGGGCAGCCGTATTATTTGGCTGGTTGCGGTGCAATTTGGTGCACACAATTGGCACATGCCATATTTGAAGTGTGCAGAATTTCAAGCTTCTATCTCCATTATTACCTGAGAAAAACGATGTGGTGCATTACTTTCTGAACGCCCCTCGTATATAAGTATAATATAAGTATATGAGGTATTACTATTTGTGTGTTTTGTTTTGTTTTTTCCCCATTTAACTGGATACATATTATAGTTATAGAGATAGAAAATAATTAATGCCCCTAGAAAAATTAGCCAACATAATCAAATAATAATACATAATATCATAGGCGGATCTTGAAAGGGAGCAAATAGACTTTCAGGACATTCACTCTCATCACTCCTGGAGGTTTATACAGCTGATCCTAACCTTTGTTGTCGATACACCCTTATTCTTTTTCAGAAAAGGGGGTACTTCTTGTAAGACCAGTCTCTTACCTGGCACTATCCTGGTATCATCTGATACATCTTTTTGTCCGGGATAACCTTATTCTTTACTACAATAAGACCCTTTCGCTACACTGTCATTTTTATGACCTCACTGCTTCACAGATCTATCACTGATGATTTCTTTCAAGATGTTATTTTCTCGTAGTTGATTATCACAACATAGTTCATTTGTCGGAAGTATTACATCACTGTAGTGTCTTAATCTTTACCAGGATTGCCATCCATATTAGAACACTGAGACAACATGGTTAGTGGAAATTATCTGCAACCCATGTTCTCGTGTCAAACGTTTGTTCCATACCTTTGCTGACAAAACGTCAGGGTTTTCACAATATGCCATCTTGTGCAAAGGTAATCCCAGCTTATCTTTTGTCATCCTTGTCTACTACAAGCCTGGCTTGCGATGTGGCAAACTTTAACCCTTCTCGCTATTTCAGACACCTTACTATCTGGGCAGAAGTGTTACATAACGTAAACAAACAATTGCGCTCTGCCTAAACAGAAGTCAATATTGTTTCAAAACAGGTCAAGCGATCAAATAAAGGGAGCGACAAAATGTGATAAGAACATATTGAACTATGAAAGCGTAAACAATGAATAATGGATGAATTAGCACTAAAAGGGGTGGTAGATAATACTGCCGGAGAATATTTCGTGATAATCAGAATACATGTATTGTAGAAAATCATTATGTATAGTCAGATTAATTTAGGATGAGGCACGAAATGAGAAAACTACACTTAATTGAAAACATAATTTTAAAAAAATGCCAGCAACCATGTAAAATTAACTTTATTCTCCAGTTTCCTGTGACGTTATAAGATATTGTTCATTGATTCAAAAGGTTGATATTTCGTTGGCAGGCCGGGTTAACATGAAGCCGCAGTCACTTTCGGCCCGAGGGCCGTAGTTTGCCGACCCTATGCAGTGTTGATCTATTCTTTTCGTTTATGCAAACATTATATATCTGATTTCATGTCCTTTAATCTGCTGATATCCATGTGGTATTTTGTATTCTTTTGTGTGAAAACATGCTTCATGATATATAAATTTGATCTTAAGCACACAATTATGTGAATATTTCTCCAGTTTTGTTCATTGTCCCAAGTCTGTGTTTTCCCATGATTTCCTCATACCGCTGTTGTCTATTTCTATCTTTGCATTTGGGTCGCCCATCAAGATTGTATTGGCTTTCTCTTTTTTTTTATGTATGATATTTTGGTTTGAAGTACAGAAAGGAGGAAGACAAGGCTGTACCCTTTCCCCTTACCTGTTTAACATTTATGCGGAGAATATCATGAGAAACGTAAGAGATTACCAAGAACACACTGAGTTTGACTCATTTAACATCGGCGGGTACCAGATCCCGGAAATCAGATATGCTGACGACACAGTCCTCCTATCGACCAACCCTGAAGGACTTGAACAATTAATTCTGTCCACCAAAAAACACAGCGAGGCCCAGAATCTATACCTAAACACCAAGAAGACTAAAGTATTGACAACAGACAAAGTAAAGACCAAACCAGAAATTGAAATTGATAACGAAGAACTGGAAGGTGTTAATGAATTCGAATACTTAGGATCAATCATCAACAGCTCTGGCGACTGTGCAGTAGAAATTAAAAGAAGACTTGCAATTGCTTCACATAAACTAATACAGATGAAAAACCTATGGCAAGGCACAAGCAAAGAAACAAAGTTACAACTGATCAAAGCATGTATATCCCCAGTAGCAACATACGGCTGCGAGACTTGGACACTCAATAAAAACAGTTGCAAAAAATGTTACATCATTTGAAATGAAATGCTACAGAATGATGTTGAGAATACCCTGGACAGAAAAAAAGACCAACAGAGAAGTAATGCACTCACTAAACGTAGAGGAAAACATTGGCTCCTAAATACCATCGCAATAAGGAAGCTGACATTTTTTGGTCATATAAAAAGACATAATAGTCTGGAAAAATTAGTGGTGGAAGGCATGGTCCCTGGAAAAAGGGGAATGGGTCGACCTAGATGACGGTGGACCCAGGATATCATAGAGAGTCTGAACGTGTCTTTGGCTGATGCAGGTCGACTTGCCCAGAATCGTGATGCGTTCAGAGCAGCTGTAATGGAGACAGCGTTCTGGAAAGAATACGTCACATGATGATGATGATGATGATATTTTGAAGTCGGGTATTACATTGTTCTTTCACGGAGTCTTCTTTGGGATTAAGTTGTGAATAACATTGAATGATGCTTATCTTTTATTTTCGTTTTTGCCATTTTGAATGTTGTTGATATCAGTCTGGGTCTCCTTGCGTCTCATTCTTTGAGTTCCTGTTACACTTCCTTTGCTATTCCGTATAGTGTGCGCATATTTTCTCATGTCTTGAAGACAGCACTATTTCTCGTGTGTTAAATTTTCTTCTGTATTTTCCCTGCCACCTTTTTTGTTCACACAATCCTAGGAAGTAAATTTTGCCGGTTAGCCTATAATTTCTGCAGTCATCTGTGCAATTTTTACATTTCCCTTTTCGTGTTCGGACATTCTAAGTGCGCAGTGTGGAGATTTTCCTAAAAGAAAAATGGCGAGTCATTAATCTAGACTCCTTTCGGCTTTCTCTGAGTTGCGTCATACACCTCCTTAATTGAGGACCGTCTACCATCTTGGATGTTTGAGTTGAGTTCTTTGTATTATTTGCTTTGGATTACTTGTTCACTTTCTTGTTGAAGTTTTGCTTGGCTTAATGTTTCTACGGACTGATGTTGTCGATCCCATGTTCAACCCTCTTTAGTCGTCTTATACGAACTGCATGGTAGGGCACGGTGCAATTTGTCTTATTCCACCTGTCGGGCCCAAGTACCAGACGGGTGGACATTTAAATTACACATTGCAAAAGAAATCAGTTATCGCATTTTATGATTATTATACAATTAAATTTGTAATACAGAAAGAAAATGAATGTACATATTTTAAAATTGTATCAGTTGCACAATCCTACTTTGTTTTTGTTTGTTTGTTTGTTTGTTTTTCTTCTTCGCTTTTTGAATAGCGCCAACACTAAAACAGTGGATGAAATAAACTTGGCTGGCATTTTACTCCCAAAAACTGGTCACGGTTATTGAAAAAAATATTCTCTTGAAGAGTCAAAACAAAGCGAACGAGTTTCTCCTTGCTGTAATGTGATCCGACTTACCTGTGGAAACAGCACATTGTTGATTACCAGTTTCAGTAGCCTCCTAACATCGCATTTTGGTACGATGAATATTCCTTCCGCATATCGTTACAAATCTCTTACCGCAGCATCTTAGAAAGTCTATCTATTCCTCTGATTGTAGTCAACGCATCTGTCCTAGAGTAATGGGCGAGGAGAATATAGAAGCGGATGAATGTTTTGAGTCACCACTTTGTAGAAGTATAAAACTATACCTTGTACAGACATTTCCGAAGTTTAAAACGACGCATATCCAAGGCGCAAATATCAGAAGATACCTAGAGAAATAATAAACCTGGTGCGGAAATGGATGCAGTGAAAATATCGGCTAACCGACTTTATGATGTGGTCGGTACTTGAAATTTGCCATCTGCATATTTTATAGGAAAACGAAATGTTTCTACGAAATAATATACATACATGAGTTTTATTAGATACATTAATGTGTCTAATGTTGATGATTGCATCTAGTTAACATGCTTGCATAAGTAGGAAGACTAAGAAAAGCATGGAGGAAGAGCTTTATAGAGAAAGGCTTGAGGAGAATTAGCCACACAAATAGTAATAAGTGTCAGTAATATCATTGACGATGGTAGTAATAGTGTCAGTAATATCATTAACGATGGTAGTAATAGTGTCAGTAATATCATTAACGATGGTAGTAATAGTGTCAGTAATATCATTAACGATGGTAGTAATAGTGTCAGTAATATCATTAACGATGGTAGTAATAAGTGTCAGTAATATCATTAACGATGGTAGTAATAGTGTCAGTAATATCATTAACGATGGTAATAATAGTGTCAGTAATATCATTAACGATGGTAGTAATAGTGTCAGTAATATCATTATCGATGGTAGTAATAGTGTCAGTAATATCATTAACGATGGTAGTAATAGTGTCAGTAATATCATTAACGATGGTAGTAATAGTGTCAGTAATATCATTAACGATGGTAGTAATATTAACAGCAGTAGCGTGGGGAAAAAAACCGAATATTTCTTTTTCTTATTAAAACAATCCTTCTTTTCTTATGTTGTTTGTTGAGCTTTTCCACTGAAATAGATTATCCTGACGGAGAGTTAACCGGAGCTGTATTCACTAGAACCTGACGACAGCAAAATATTTCATACGTGTAAATCTTACAATCCCGTACAGTTCTCACGGGCACACGGAGAGAATAGAACAACTACACCCTCAGACTAATAAGCGACTAATAAGATTGTGCACGTGACTGGTAACAGCATCATATACAATTAAATGCCATAAAAGCATGAGCGTGTGAATGCTTGGTGCAGCATTCTTGCCCATGCAGGCCAGCTACAAAGGAGGCTCTGTGCTCCGTAAGAAGCGCAAAAGAAAATGAAAGCACAGCGTATAACCAATCACCGTTTTCAACTCACGGTTTCTCCCATTTGGTGGGTGCTTGCCGCTTTCTGGTTGTTAAATATTTCACACACTTCGTTCTGACGGCTAGCACAACGTGTTTTGTTATCGATTACTGATATATAATTGATTATGCCCTCATTGATAAAACCGCAAATAATTGCAGGTGCTGCCTTGTATCAAATGTGAAACCGCTTATAATTATAGTTATGTTCCACTAGTTTTTGCGGAGTGAATTTTGTTCAGGGTGTCCGCAAAGGTGAGCGGCGGAGGGTAAATTGTTATATTGCTTGAGGTTATTGCCTTCTTGTGGCGAGGTACGATTTTTTCAATCTATAACTGTGGTCCGTCGGTTATATCAGAGCACAGTTGCCAAGTAAAAAATATGTGATCTCTGTCAGCTCAGATCCAGTGAGGATAAATATTTAGCCATGAAAAGGACTGATAGTTTCTGTCAGCTAGTATGGTAGCCCTGAAAAGAGGTAGCATAGAAAAGGACTGCTAGCAAATACGACATTAATAAATACTGAGACCTGGAAAGGACTACTAGTGTCTAACTGCCACCGTGATGAAGCCTTGAAAAGGACTGCTAGCAAATACGACATTAATAAATACTGAGACCCGGAAAGGACTACTAGTGTCTAACTGCCACCGTGATGAAGCCTTGAAAAGGACTGCTAGCAAATACGACATTAATAAATACTGAGACCTGGAAAGGACTACTAGTGTCTAACTGCCACCGTGATGAAGCCTTGAAAAGGACTGCTAACCACGTGGACGCTGCCCATTGTAGGGTCAATGATTAGTTTAGTCGTCATCATCATTCTCCTTTGGGCTGCTTATTGAGCATGGAACCACCACTGCAGTTAGTCCCAGGAAGCCCGCACGAAGCATTCACAAGCTCTTGTAGCCGTGGTGTCTCTGGCAGTATGTTCTACATGATGAGATTGCCAGCCTCTTGTACAAACCTCATATTAGTCGCTTTGTACCACATGCGTGAAGGTGTAGTAGTCCGATTATTAATTTGTCTCTTCAGAGACCTCCGGGAACAACACAGGGCGGTTACAGACTTCCGGGAAAACACGGGGCGGTTAGAGACCTCCGGGAACAACACGGGGCGGTTAGTTTAATGCCATATTAAAAAAAAAAAAAAAAACAATTCAAACAGCTATGCAACGTTTAAAAAAAAACCACACACACACACACACACACACACACACACACACACACACACACACACACACACACACACACACACACACACACACACACACACACACACACACACACACACACACACACACACACACACACACACACACACACACACACACACACACACACACACACACACACACACACACACACACACACACACACACACACACACACACACACACACACACACACACACACACACACACACACACACACACACACACACACACACACACACACACACACACACACACACACACACACACACACACACACACACACACACACACACACACACACACACACACACACACACACACACACACACACACACACACACACACACACACACACACACACACACACACACACACACACACACACACACACACACACACACACACACACACACACACACACACACACACACACACACACACACACACACACACACACACACACACACACACACACACACACACGTATATGTGTTTTTGTGTGGCTACTACAATTCCTGTTTGTAATTTCGTCTGTTTTCGTTACCTGCAGTTACGTGAAATCGAAAGTTTATTCTCTGAAGGTAGCAATTTTCAGAATAGCTAAACAATGAATGGTCTGCTCGCTCAGCCAAAGTATGTTGAACATATTCAAATCTTATTTTCAGTTTTGTAACGTTTTATTTTTTAAGTGAGATTGCTCATATGCTTTTTTTTAAAAGGCAGTACCTTACAAGAGATGAGGAAATAACGTAGGCAGTTGAGCGGACACGCCTGGAGGAAACTAGCTAATCGCATCACAAGGCAATCATTGCTCAGAAATCTTCAAGGCTAAAGAAATAAAGAGTTTTCCTTCCCCACCCCCCCCCCCCCCCCCCCCCCCCCCCCCCTTTAAAGAAAAACCACTCATTCGGAGATAAGAATTGGAGACAGTAATTAAAAAAAAACAACAACATAGAAAGAACATTTGAACAGATATCTCTTGATAAGAGAGATAAGCGTGAACTGTTTGATGACAAGCTTGTCACGGGTTGCCTCCCTTTAGCTCTACAGTAGTGGTCCAACAGTGGCCAACACTCAAGAGTGACTGATGCGGGTCTTCAACGGTGTCTACCTTCGCACTAGATTACTCTTGGCAGAGTTTTAGGTAGAAGAATAATGATGCTTCTACCTCCAGGGAGTATTCACAAAATATCCAGAAAAGCGAGAACAATGCTGCATTGGCTGAGCACGTTAACTCTAGTATCTGCCGTCAGCTTTTGTGAAGGATAGGGTTATCTTATAATTCGTTAGCTCTGAGTTAATTGAGCGAATTTCCTCTTATTATTATTTAGCTCTGTATACGTGTATTTAAGAAATTGTCTCAGACATATGGATGTAGTACATTCGAAATGATGACATCAACTTTAGATTTGTCTTCATACAAGTGTAGCGAGAGGAAAGATATAATGATGATGATAATATCCTGGACAAATAGATGTATCAGATGATACCAGGATAGTGCCAGATAAGAGACTGGTCTTACAAGAAATACCCCATTCTCTGACAAGAGTAATGGTGTATCGACATCAAAGGTATAGTCAAGCTGTATAGGTTCCTAGATGAGATGGTAATGTACAATCTTAGGTTCCTGTGGTACCCTTCTCCAGACTAACCTTAGACACTGACTCTGCTAGGGGTAATTAACTAACCAACAAGAATTATCAACCAAACTTAAATAATTCAATAAAGACTGTTGGTACAATTTATAATTTATTTATGTACAGGATCTTTCTTTGTTCTATTGGCTAATTTTCAAATAAACTCAAATTGATTCAAAATATATATACAGTAGAACTCCATTTATCCGAACCCCATGGGACCGAGCATCGTTCGGATAATCAAATGTTCGGATAATTGGATTACATAATGTATCGAGTACATGTACACATATTTCTAAAAATAATTAACCATCACAAGGAAAATACACTATAAAACATATTTACTTGTACTGTAATAATAATACCCACACTGTATTAGATCACTGTATCACCAAAATCTTTTATTACACTGCAGTGCATGTACTACTTGTATTAATTATTTTTGTTAAGAAAGAGAAATGTTTTCAAAATAAAATTACAAACGATTCAAAACCAGGCGCAACTTACGTATATATGTACTTGCACAGATGTAGCCCACTATTTAAAATAATGAGGAATCCTCTTTTGCACCAAACTGGATAGTCTCCTTTTGGCTGCTAAGTCCCGCATTCTCTTCAACAGCAGAAGCTGTGTAGGACAGCTGTCATCTTCTTGCTCGTACCAAGCCATCGTTGTTTCTAGTGCTATAACGGCTTCTTCAGGACTTGGTCGACGTTTTGGTTTTTCTTCATAATCTACACGTACATCATGTACTTCTGAGGAGTCTTCATCATCGGTCACTAAATGTATTTGGTTTTCTTCTTGCACAAAAGACAACATTTCTTCGTCATTCAAAAACTGAAAACCAGAATCATTATCATCTTCTAGCCACATGTGTGCATCATCTTTGTCACAGTCCGAATATCCGGACATTGCTTGAAACAGTTCCACAACTTCATTTATACAATCATCATTTGTGTCCACTGCAGTAGTTTCATTTCCTCCTTTTTTCCCAAGCAATCTACTCCAAGCCTTGTTGAGATTATCTTGTGACAGGGTGGTCCAAGCATCAGCTAACATATATCAGCAGTCTTTGAGATTAAGCTTTTTGGAAAACGCCACCACACTTTCTTCATCTTCAGCCAACAATAAACGACGCAGGACTTCCTTCTTGTACATCTTTTTAAGCTTTGCTATAACACCCTGATCCATTGGTTGAATCAGTGCTGTTACATTGGGAGGCAGAAAAATTACTTTAAAATTTGCATCAACTGCATTCAATGTATCCGTTTCTGGATGAGATGGTGCATTGTCCAGTAGAAGAATTACTTTTCCAGTTTTCTTGTCTTGTTCTCTCAACCTCTTCACATTTGGGATGAACTGATTTGTATACCAATCAAGAAATATTTCACTATTCATCCAAGCACTCTTCTGTGCTTTGTAACACAATGGGAGACATGTCACATTCTTTAAACAACGTGGTTTTTTGGCTTTGCCGATCATTAGCACCGGTAAACGATGACTTCCACTGGCATTCGCGGCTACCAAAATTGTTACTCTCTCTTTGCACTTTTTAAACCCAGGGGCAGCTGCTTCGCGCTGAGATGCAAGTGATTTTTGAGGCAATGATTTCCAGTATAAGCCAGTCTCATCGGCATTATACACATCATCGAGTGAATAACCTTCTTCTTCCAAAAAAGCCGAGAATGTTTCTTTAAAATTTTTTGCGGCAGTTGCATCGCTAGATAAAGATTCCCCTTGAATCTCCAATTCTCGTATGCCATGACGAGATTTAAAGTTTCTTAACCATCCCTGGCTAGCCTTAAAGTCAGGAGGACCGTCAAGTTGATTGTTGAACTGAAGTGCCTTTTCACACAACAGAGAACCAGAGATAGGTTCCCCTTTGCTCCTTCTTTGCACAAGCCATATATACAAAGCCTCTTCCGATTTCACATCTTTCGCATTTCTCATGGTTTTACGTTTCTTCGACCCATTTTCACTATCAAATTTCGATGCAAAACTCATAATTTTATCCTTGTTACTTTTGATGTCAGAGACGGTAGCTTTCCCAACATTGAAAATCCTCGCAAGTGAAGCCACAGTTTCACCTTGTCCTAGTCTCTTGATAATTTCTGTTTTCGTTTCAATTGACAAAACATTGCGGTTCCTTTTATATGCTTTAGGCCCACTGGAAGATGCCAAATCGCACAGAGAAATACTTGTACACCAAAATTATTCTGCTGTAGTAGCAGACACAATTATTTTAAGTTGAACTGTCTGTTTAGCCAGTGTTCTACCTAGAACGCACACGGACACTGGATTGGTAAACCAGATATTAACTGACTTTATGATCTAACTGACTTCCTGTACGTAAGCGACCGACCATTAGCCATCCCATTCTCTACAAATTGTTCGCACACATTTGAAGTTTGCCGCATCAAAAGATTCAGAATTATAGTCTAACGTGACTGTGGCATCTGATTTTTTTTTTTTTTTCTGGAAAAAGTGTTCGGATAATTGGATGTTCGGATAATTGGGGTTCGGATAAATGGAGTTCTACTGTATATGGTTTCACTATCAAGTATTTATATTACATTTAAAGTTAATTAAAGTTCATCTTCATCTGTTTTCTTGATCTTTGATGAACACTGTCTTTCTTCTGTGCTAAACTTGAACACATGTTAATATTATTATATCACAATGTATAATGGCATTTGCTATGTTCTTTTACACCACAGACTTGTGTCATCATTTCAATGTTCACTTGTAGAGAATAACTCGTAGGTTATATGTTCCATAGTCTTTAGATTCTTATAATCTTAAGTTTTTAATTTCTTTTGTGTGGTGTGGTTTTTTGTAAAGTCAAGTAGCCCCAAACAAGGCTACTTTTCTTCAAATGTTCTTCTAGGCCTGGCCCAGCAATGGAACTGGAAAGAATCTCACAACTGCTGACTTCGGCAGGTAGAATTTAGTAAACTCTTCAAGGCAGGATATAACCTGAAATAAAATATATAACCCACGTAGTATCTCTCACTGACTCTCCATCCAGTCTGGAGGTAAGATGAGACCGATCAGACAAGATGTGGTTACTCATGAGAATTACAGCAAGTCAAAAATAACATAATTCATTTAATTAATAGCACACTATTCCAGTAACTCTCTGATTACAGTGTGTCCATGATTTGCTTCCTTACAATCAGATGGCCTTGTGGAAAGAGTTATGTTATAACTCAATTTGTACAGTAAAATAATTTCTTTCATTCTTTCCATCTTTCCAATAAGGTGGTCCATTCCAGCAAGCTTAACATCTTCAAAATACTGTCCTAAAACTAACATCACAATCTACACGTCCATCTGCTTTCGTTTCACAATTAAATTGAGCTAACACAGGTTTGAATTCCCGCCAAGAATTACACAGTGATTTCACACACACTTATCCACTTCTATAAGGCACATATTAATAATATAATTATATATACATATGTAATTACATTCTTTCTCACACTCAAATACATGCAGACCGGCTTTTAATGGCTCTACAGACTGTGTTACCCTGCAGATGGCAATGGAATCTGGTAGTAGACGATTTCGCTCGTGTCTGAAGTTTTGAATTGTGTGGCAAGTGTTTTACTATTGGTACCTTCCGCCTTTTATAGGTCAAGGTTTCCCGTACGAGAAAGAATCAAGGCCAAAGTATTTTGTAGACTAGAAAAAGTGAAAATCTTAGGCGTTCTGTGCTAGTATGAAAAACCTGAAATCGTTCTAGTTTCTTTGTCTCTGAACGGATTTTCTTCATCCAAAGCTTATATTATTCTTAGGGCTAAGCTCTATCTATTGCTGTATCTCTCTTATGTCTAGATTAATCCGACTTTTCACTGGAGCAGCCTAAATACGGCAAAGCACAACATGGTTCATGCTTCGTTGCATTAAATACACATTTTCTACGGTTCTACACCACTTCCAGTGAAATTATAGATATCTGCCAATAGCTAATGATCCATATTATCGAATTATGTTTCTCATCATTAATATATTCCGTTCCTATCTGCACATTGCCTTTTGAAAAATTGTCAACATCTACACTTTCTCATCTTCCTACTAAAAGGCCTTACAAAATGTTAGCATTGCATGTACCAAGCTGCGGTTTTGATTGGTTGCTTGACTTCTCGGAATTTCTGTACGGTGTAATGTTTTGAATGAGGGCCGAGATAGGATTCAGATTTCACTACAACAAGTAACACATTTAATAATCAATTATGTCTTAACAGTTATAGCAAATGAATAATTGTTTAGAAAAAAGTATTCATCACAGTGTGATGTTATGGTTTTCGAAAATGGACAGTTCACTTGGCAGCTTTTAAGTTTACTTAACTGCCAATAGTTGTTTCTGCTCCCGCTGATGTTTGGGTCTTTGCAGATAGGCGACTGAGTCGCTCGCGTCCCTGGTCAAGATTTAAGAGTTTCGGCACGTTCCAAGTTGAATCAGTGAGTAACTGCAAAGCTGGTACCGCGTCTCTAAGACCCATCTGATGATGGTGTCTAGCGCCGACTTCAGGCCACTTATACCCTCACGGGTTCCAGAAATAGTACTCTCAACTGGTACCACCAACTAGTAAGGCAAAAGGAGAGAAATAAATACCCTCTGAGTATTGAGTTTCCCGACACATGCTTATGTGTCCCCCTCTTTTCATTCCACCATCCCATCTATCTCAGAACTTTTACCCTCTCTGAGAATTAATCCTAATCCCAGTGGGCGAAGAACTATCTTTACATTTAAAATGAATAGTTTTATATTTAACTTTAGTTAAAAATGTTAACAATATTGGTTGAATATGTTTACATTTACATCGGTTGAAAAGATTGTAAACTTTCATTACAGTTAGAGTGAATATGTTTTACATTTACACTGGTTGAAAAGGTTAATGATATAACAAGTATGTACATTATTTCTTTCATCATTCCCTCCCTGCTCCATATGGAGCTTGGGACTACCTCTGCTTTTGGTTCTTTATAAGAAACTCGCAATAAAGCAGTCACCAGCCCTGGCAGTGGTGGTTGTGGTGAAGTGGGATGTTAAAGGTCAGTTCAAGATGAGGGGACATAATGTTGAGCTCAGCTGGCCAAGTTAGCTTATCTGGCGTGATGGCGGCAGGAAAGGACTCCTCTGCTCGAATTCTCCTCTGGGCTCTGGAGACACCTCACTGATAGCTAAAAGGACCAAGGAGTATGCTGTCCGACACTGGATTCAGCAAAGCTCTGACCAGGTGCTGCTCAGTACCATCAAGACCACTGTCCCTGAAATCAAGAAGGATGTACCTTCTACTTCATAACTAACTTAAACTCTCTTGTTACATTGATCACAACACAGCACAAACATTGAGTTCAGAGCATTAGGCCAACTGTCAGCCTCATTTGAAATACTTTATTCCAGTATTACCCTTCTTAATGGTTACCACGCCTCTGCACTTCCAGCATTATTTCTTTCTAGTCAATCATCCAGGTGTCAGTGTACTGTTTGGCCATTCCATGCCGTTTTACTTCTCTCCGACACCCTCTGTTCAGGCTGGAGCATTACAGGCTTTACCTCACGTTGGCCACTGAACTACACATATATATACAGGCATAAATCAACAATTCACATTCAATTTTCATTAAAAGATATTGAATGGTTCAAGCTTACCACAATTCATACGAATAAACACAGATACGTTGATTAGCAATGAATTCTGGCACAAACTGGCACAAATTCCCATCTGCTTATCTTCCAGGCTTTTATTTAGCCAAATATATGCTGGCTTCAACGCACTGATGCTTTATCAAGCTATTTTAAACAAGTGGTTTCGAACTAACGCTCCCAAGTGTGTATATCAGCGAGTCTGACCAATGAGCCCCGTTTCGACAAGTGTTTGAAAAAATGTTACCTTTCCCCGTTTCCCCTAACAACCAAGATAGTATTTATAGCCCGACCAATCGTGGTTAGGCTTTCATTTGTTGCGCTCCAATCAATTTGGAGTTTACATGGTAGGCTATTTCTGTAACGTAAATTTTTTTTTCAAACACGTTAAAAAAAAAATCTTATGAGCAGAAATGATTTTATGCTGTCAGGCACCCCCAATATTTTATTTTGGGTATAATTTATTAATTCCTGGACTATTTGCGTAACGTTTTACATATTATTTGTCAGCAAGCCCTAAGGAACCCAAAAATACAAATTTAAAGGAGCTACGTGGCTGCATTCAAAATATGCAATTTCTTCTACCTCCTGTTTCGAAGATGTGCTGTCTGGGTACTGTTATGTTCTCAACCGTAAACCCATCTAATGTTATCTTTTCTAATAAGAGTTTTTTATGATTTATAAACCTAACTCTGGGAAAGGGTAGTGTATTTTATCACTGTCCGTCTGAAAAAAAAATTAGTGCATGTAGACTTACACGCGTGATGCATGCGTTCCTGATTTCCAGCCCTCCCCTCTCTCTTTATCCTTTTGTCCATCTGTTCGTTCGTTTTGGTAACGCAGTATAATTAATGTTAGGATTAATTTAGGTCATTACGCAGTACGTCTCAATGTTTTTTCTTAGAAATGCAGCACACGTTTCATTGAAGAAGGCGGGTAATAATACAGTAAGCTTTTATATCAACGTGAAAGCGTTACAATTTGCAGACGAAGCAGAAAACAAGGGGGATTTCGAGTACATTCTTTGTGACAGCACTGTTATTTTACCATTGCTCTTCTCTTTATTAATTTTATTTGTTAGGCTTCATATTTACCTAATAATTTATATATGTGGATTAGAATATTTCATGACAGTGGTTCATGAAATCATCATTCTATATGCTGAGGTTGCCAGCCCCAAATGACTTGGCCATCCACTAGCAATTTTCACATATTAATATTCACATGTCAATATATACGTATTAGTTCACATGTTAATAATGAAAAAGTATAGAATTCAAAATGTACAACTTACGCCAATCTTTAGGCTCACAGACTGCTGGCTTAGAGAAATAAAGGCACTTGTAGAGGTCTCTTACACTTGGTCTGGAGTGTTGTCACTTTAGCAATAAGTTCGCACTTTGACTCCGTGTTTCAGATTCCGGTTTCCTTGCTAATAATGGTAGAGTTTCCTGGGAGATACTTCCTCAAGATGCTCAAAGTCCGGTCCGATAAATGAAATCTGCTGCTATTCTTAACTCTGGCAAAGTCTGGTTGTCTTCTTGGCTCGAGTGATTTTTCACAGTTCTTTCAACCGACCAAAGTGTCATGTTATATTGCTTCTCTTGTTCCTGGCACGTAATGCTTACTATTAGACCAGGCCCCAGTCAGAAATGTAGTTATGTTTACATCTCGAGTGCCGGCCAATAATTTCAGCCATGCGTGTTTCATTCATAACCTACACTCCCAAAGGAGCATAGGCCTTCAACAAACACATGCCAAGTCCTCTTGTCACGTGCCATCATCTCAAGTTCTTTCCACGTTCTCCTTATCATTTTCACCTCTGTTTCCAGCTCTCTTCTCCGTGTGCTTCTTGGTCTACCTCTGCTTCTGTTGCCCTGGGGGTTCCAGAACAAGGACTGCATTGTAATGCTATCAACAGGTTTCCTCAGTGTGTGTCCTATCCATCGTCATCGTCTTCTTCTCATGTCTTGTTCCACTGGCACTTGTCTAGTTCTTGTCATCAGTTCCACGTTGGTAATCTTGTCATACAATTTTAATCCCTCTATTCTACGCAAGCAGCCATTTATGAAAGTCTATAGCTTTTTGGTAGTTGTCTTTGTTGTTCTCCATGTCTCAGAGCCATACAATAGGACTGACTTCACATTTGAGTTGAAGATTCTTATTTTCGTGTTGGATCCGATTTCTCTTGATCTCCATATATTTCCCAATGCAATGAAAGCTCCTTTTTGTATTCTTATTTTGATATCACTGTCTGTCCCTCCAACTTTGTCTATATTGCTGCCAAGATATGTGTACGATTCTACATCTTGTATTGATGCTTCTTCAAGTTCAACCCTGTTATCATTACCTGCATTTATTCTCATTATCTTTGTCTTTTCCCTGTGTATTTTCAGACCCAATTGCTGTGACCTCTCATCGAGTGTTTTCAATTAGTCCTGCATCTGATTACTGTTATGGGACAGAAGAGCTAAGTCATCAGCACAATCCAGATCATCCAACTGCTTAGTCAGAATTTACAGGATTCCATTTCTGTTGTGCGTTGTCGATGCGTGTTTAGGATGGGGCAATTCAAAATACTTCCACTAGGAAATTTCTATGCATTACTGCAGAGGTCATGTCTCCCAAATATGGAATTAAAACATTCTCTCTCTCTCTCTCTCTCTCTCTCTCTGTCTCTCTCTCTCTGTCTCTCTGTCTCTGTCTTTTTCTCTCTCTCTCTCTCTCTCTCTCTCTCTCTCTGTGCAATGTTTACAAATAAGATAATACTTTCATCTAAAGTAATGTCTTTGTAACAAGGTGTACAGGAAATGATTATGTCATTCGTTTCCGCCGAGTGCATTCCGACGGGTTGATAATTTATCTCGGGGCTCTCCTAGGTAAACAAGACACGCGTTCACTATACGAATATTGACCGGGCCCATCTTGGTTTTTCCTGCATCTTAATCTTAGCAAAGTCGAGAAGCGCAAAGCAAACATGATCAATTATCACTGACGGGAGTGTAAAAGTGATAAGAAAATAGATACTATCTGCTTGATAGCAGATAAAGAAATGGGCCGTCCACGGAAAATTGCGAGTGATTTAGTGCACACATAAATATAACTAAATACTGCCAGAGAGGAAAGGAGATCGACCCAAGAATAATAATCCTGAACAACTGATATTTTCTTCTTCTTGGATCCTTAGCCGCTGACTGACAAAGCATTCAGTGACCATCACGCGTGTCGTCTTGCAGGGAAGCAATAATTTACTAGGTTTGTGGCCATCCATCATGCGGTGCCCCGGTTCTTGTTCATGCTTATCATCTCGGCCTCAAATGTTCGTCGGAAGTTGTTTTTGGTCGGCGTCTTTTCGCCTTCCTTATAGGATCCATAGCATTGCAGATCTGGTGATGGTTTGGCGGCCACTTCTAAGGGCATGTTCAACTCTATTCCTCCGCCTGTCTGCTACGAGGATGTGCATATATTCTTGATTGCTCCAAGAAATGCTTACCTGCAACAAATTATGTCACCATTTGTACAAACTATTGCCTATATTCCTATTCTACACGATTTTGTAGATACTGTGGCATGGGCTCTGTTACGAGAGGATTTAAGATTGTAGCCATTAGAGTAGTGAGATCTAGATTTGAAGTTGCGCATTTTGGTTTTTAAGACGCTATTAATTTATATTATGTTTTCGCGGATTCTTGGTTTTGAACGCGAAAGGGTATAGGTTGTTTAGTTTTAGAATGACGTGCCACGTTGGTAAGCTACGGCGTGACGACCTTGTAATTGGACCCTTTTTGTAGTGACCGTGGTCCTTGACGGACGCGTTTTGTTGGAAGTCTCCCATGATGATGATAATTATATAAAGGAACTTATTATATGGCACTAGGGTCTGCCTATTTTTATTGGATAAGATTTACGTCTCATTTAATGAAGTGGAATATACTTCAAATTGGATTTAATGTATCGGGGAGCAAGTTTCTTATGAATGAATATTCAGAATTCATATTGATCGCCTAAGTCAAATTATTCGTTACCGGATTATGGAATCACGTGTAAATAATCTGACGGTAGGACGACTACAATGAGGTAAACTCAGGAGACGTTTTGTAGGGTGTATTTGCTTGATTGATCATGAACTGTTTTAACTGAACTTGTATGCCGTTAATAAATGTAACCTGTGGACTCTCAACTTAGCGGACTTTGTCAAGTGAAATTGCTCTATTGAATATTATCTCTGTTGGCCCATGCATTCGTTGTTTACATCTTAGCACGATCTCGCTCTACACTAAGAATAGTCATCACATGACCAGAGCAATGTATTTCAATGATAAACAAGCCTAAAGCAGTAACTTAGCCTCAAAAATATATTTGTTACCGAAGTCAAAATGCTAACCGAAACCTACAATGAAACCTGAACAAACTACGGTAACAGGCTCCTTAATCTGCATAGTGGTCCACGAATTGTGGCAAGTGGTAAAGTGTAAAGGATAGTTTAGACAGGTAGATACCTTTTCTCAAGAATTACTCTTGGCAGTAGAATAGATAGGAAGATAGTATTTCTATATAGAAAGCACTGAAGGATGAAAGAAAATTAACTGCAAAAAAAGCTGAGATATACTCTGTTTCAGCAAGGTTCTTATCCCTGACGCTCTCATTCAGATTAACTATAAGTTGATGAAGACTTAGAGGCTCATTGGCCATGCTCCCAGCTGAAGAAAGCATTCAGCAATTGTTCGATTTTGGTGCGTGTGCGAACCGTGGCATCACTCAAACAAAAGTTATTGACTCCTTCTATGCGTTTATATTTACACATAAAACAGGTATATTTACTTATTAAATATTTGGAGTTTACAGGGTTTAAACAATAAAACATTGTTAGCAGTAAATGTATATTTAAAAAGAACAAACGTCTACTGTCTGTTCGAAGTTTAGATCTCACTGTCTTAATCTTAACGTGAGAATTAGAATTCTCTTCATCGAGAAATCGATGAGGTGGTGTATGAAATTTTGGGGTGTCATTTGAGTCCAGTGTTTTCACTTAGCTGTTCCTTCTGTTGGCTGTGCGTACGTTGTAGATGAAGGCTTGTTTTCCTGGCAACTGGGTCTGAGTGGAGTGATTCACTTTTATCACACACCAGTTGGTCGAGTGACGCCTGGGAACACGTTTTTGTAAGTATGTTTTCTGGAGAGTACAGTGCGTCTTCCAGAAAGAGTGCCTTCCCAGCACTACATCTTTCGGAAATAGTCTTCAGTCTATCAGGAAGTAAAGAGATGGAAAAGATTGCGTGTCCCTTAAATCTTTGTCTGACTGACGCGCAAGTCACGTTGATTTGTCAGCACCTCTTTCTTGTCTCAGTATATCCCGGTAAGTCGGTTACTTAATGAAACCAAGTCACGCTTGGAGCCCGTCTCATTTAGTCGCCAAACAGACTTTACTGTCGAGTGACTACGTGAAAAGAAATTGACTATCCGAGATAGCTGACGGTGCTCGAGAGATGGAGAAAATAGGGTTGAATCAGAATATAATGGACACATATTCTGCCTCTTCTTCTTTCTGTGGTCCTTGGCCGCTGACTGACAAAGCAATCAGTGCCCAACATGCCTGGTGGCGTCTAGTAGGTCAGCAACAAATTGTCTCCACTTTGCTCGGTCGACAGTCATCCTTCGTGTGGTTCCCCAGCTCTGGTTCATGCTTAGGATCTCCGCCTAAATAATTCTCCGTCAGGTAGCTTTTGGCCGTCCTTGCTTTCGCTTTCCTTCTGGAGTCCATAGCATGGCAGTTCTGTTGTTGGTAAGGGTCTCTTCTGAGGATGTGGCCAACCCCTATTCCAGCGTCTACCCGCTATGATGGTGCACATGTCTTCTTGGTGGCTCTGAGTTAACAGTTCTTAGTTGGTGATGGTGTTGGGCCAGAAAACTCTAAGAATTTTCCTTAGGCAGATTGTATGGAAAATGGACAATCAAGACATGTCCTTTTCTGTTACTCTCCAGCATTCTGCACCGTACAGAAGTACAGAAATTACGCAGCTTTCATACATTTTTAATTAAGCATTTGTACTGTACTGGGAGGATTTCCAGGTGTTGTTTCGGTTGAAGAAGGCAATTCAGGCTTCATTCGGCGACTGATGTCTTTGCTTGTTCCGCCATTTGGTGATCACAAATATTCTTCTTCCTCTTTGATCCTTAGCTGCAGACTGTCAAAGCAGTCAGTGGCCATCACCCTTGGTGGCGTCTTGTAAGGCAGCAACAAAGTTCTTCAACCTTGCACGGTCGGCGGCCATCCTTCGTACAGTGCCCCAACTCTGGTTCATTCTTTGCATCTCAGCCTCCACAGTTCTCCGCCAATTTTTTTTTGTCGGCCTATCTTTCGCTTTCCTTCGGGGGTCCATATCATAGCTGTTCTTGTGATGGCATCAGGGTCCCTTCTGAGGACATGGCGAACCCAACTCCAGCGTCTGCCAGCTCTGATGATGTGCATGTCTTCTTGGTTGCTCCGAATAAGTAGTTCTTGGTTGCTGATGGTATTCGGCCAAAAGATTCGGTGAATTTTCCTTAAGCACATTGTGTAAAAAGAGGACAGTTTCGACATTTCCTTCTCTGTTACTCTCCAGCATTCCGCACCATAGAGAAGCACAGCAAGTACACAGCTCTCATATAATCTTAATTTTGTGTTTGTGCTGTTTTGAGAAGACTTCCAGATGTTGTTGAGACTAGCGAAGGCTGTTCTCGCTTTATTCATTCTGTTCTTGATGTCCTTGCTTGTTCCGCCGTCTGGTGTTACTGTGCATCCTAAGTATGTAAATATGCCTGTCTGTTCTAGCTTCTGGTTCCTTATTGTTACTGCCTCAGTATTGCCCACATTGAGTGTCATGACCCCTACCTTCTTCATATTGATGTTCAGACCCACCTGCTGGCTATACTTATTCAGTCTATCGGTTTTTTCTTGGATGTGTTGATGTGAATGTGGGAGTAGTATATTCAGTCAGGCTGAAATAAAGTTTTACACATCATAAATAAATACATATCGTCATAATTTTTCTCATACATTGCCAGTCGAACAGAGAGCCACCACTGCCATTGGACCCTTTTCAGGAAGCCCACGCCAAGCAGTCACCGGCTTTTACTGCAGTGGTTTAAGTAGCAATTTGTTTAACATGATGAGGCTGCCGAAAATCATGCACAACTCTGTTTATATACACATATTTTAACATATCAACAAAGACCAAGAAGCTAAGGGGGAAAACGCTGAACTGGGTGGTGAGGACTGCTATGTGACGATCTATTTTTTCCTAGGTGGTATATATCACGATCTGATTGATTCCTACTGCATGGTTCTCTAAAAGAAAGTGTACAGCATTTTGAATGTTCCCCATCCATCCTTTCTTTCATAATGTTTCCGTGTTCCTCATCCACTTTTTCTGACATTTAAAAAAAGTTCGAATGGAAACTGAAAACGCAAACTTCAGGTGGTTTTTTTCTCCATGCAGTGTGTTAACTCCGGCAATTTAGATTAAATCCATCGTCAGAGACCAGAAATCACAAGAAAGATGTGTTACTTGGATGTGTAGATAAACTCACAATCTTAGTCAGCACATGTATGTATATCTGGTCACGTTCTAGCTGTGGGCTACCACTATATTTGTGTATTCGCCATCGACCGTCGTATCCATTAGAAAGCATGTTCACTGATAGAACTCGCTAGATGTCTTAAAGGACTGGTAGTGTTAATAGGTTGTTTTTTTTTTTTAATTGACAAGGAGACAAATAGAGAAGGGAGTTAATTAAGACATGAGATGAATGTTACCAACGGGCTGATCACCCGTTTGCCAGTCACTTCGATTACGGAAACAACAGCAAATGGATTGATTTGCCGTTGCCCTAAAGACGCCAATAGGCGTGATGGGAAACAATGGCAAAGAAAACCTATCTGCTGTTGCCCTAAGACGCCACTAGGCGTAATGGCCACTGACTGCTTTGACGGTCGGTGGCTAAGGACGGAAGAAGAAGAAGAGAAGAGATGAATGTTAGAACGCGTGTAAAAGATAATTACGGTTTCGTAGTTCAGTTTATTTTATTGTTTGCGTCGTAAGCTGAATGATATTCAGTAGTTTCATATGGAATACATGTTTGTGATGTGTTTAGTTTAATTTACGTCTGTGAACTGTGATATCCCTGCAGTAGGATTCCAGTATATCAGATGATTGAGTCCCGCTTTGTAATTTGATAAGAGCAATGGAGTCAGAGGTCAAGATTCTGGAAAAGAAGTTCCGTTGAATTTTATCTTCAGAGAGTATAAAGTTCGAGTATATCTATAGAAGATCACTGGCAGGAGAATCGCATATGAGAATGAGTCGCCTTGTACATTTATATCTTATCTTGAACTGGCGTAACAGCTAGTAGTTTTCCTGTGATGTATACTTAGTAATTACACAGTGCTGAATAAGATTTATATTATAAAGAGTTTCGACAAAATTTCTGTCGGACTTTTCTGTAAGCGCGCACACACTTTCCTTCATTTTAAGTGCGTTAAGATATTAGAGACCTGGTTGGCCTGATGACCCTGTGAAACCATTATTCAAGTTACAGGTCAGTTACATACACTCTTTCGGAGAAGTTCCATCATCTGAGAACTTCATAGACTATTTCTGCCTAAGAATCAATACTAGAGTATCGACACACAATTTAAGAATAGTTCAGCTGATGGTACTGGGCAGGTGATATGTTAGAGAATCAATTTTTCTTCATTAATTCGTTGTAAAAAAAAAAAAAAACATCTTATTGTTTGCTTTAAATGGCCAGTTCATTGCAGTATTTCGAAAGTCATTGATCACGTGCCTTGAGACTTGTTTATTTATTGGACCAGTTAATGTACTCGCTTTTGTTGTCGGTAATCGTAAAGGTCTATAACCAACAACTTTACACTTAGAAAAATTATTCCCCTTGCAGCAAAAAAAAAAAAAAACCTCTTGGGTTTTAACTACCGCAGAAGAAGGATAAAAAGGATTGCCGTACTTACAAACTAAGGCTACGTCGGAACCAAGCGATATCGGCTTCTGTCGAATGCGAATTTTCGATCCTAAAATCTTTCGGATTTGAGAACGGATATCACAGGCGCTAGAGTATATTATGTAAAATGTCGTGAGAACCTCGTAGATTTGAACTAGGCGTCAAGTAAAGAACAGACGCAGCTAAAAATACATTAAATTCATCAGCTATTGGAAAACTATTATTTTAAAACATGCGGAAAACAAACTTCAGTCCACTAATCCGGCTGACCTGCTGAGGTTGTTCAGAGCAGCGAATCCCAAAATGAAGAATTCTTAAATTTAAAATTTAAGGGGGGAGGGGGGAGCATACTTTACACCCCCACGCCATCCGGGGAAGCTCTCCAAATATGTAGAGCTAAAATACTACACTTTGGCTCTGGATTCGTTACGTCCTACACACATCGCGTGTTTGAGGAACTCCAAACTCACAATGAAGACCAAAGCTGCGGTATATAACGCCTGCGTCACCAGCACACTTTTATATGGTAGCGAGACATTGACAACCTATGCTAAGCAAGAAAGATGGGTCAATATCTTCCATCTACGGTGTCTACGCCACATCCTCGGCATTTCGTGGAAAGATAAAGTGACAAATATCGAGGTGTTGTCACTTGCTGGCCTTCAAAGCATGTATACACTGCTTAGTCAGTGCCGACTACGCTGGCTTGGCCATGTCCGCCGCATGGAAGAGGGTCGCATCCCGAAAGATATCTTCCACGGACAACTGGCAGATGGCAAAAGAACAGTTGGGCGATCGCAGCTGAGATTCAAAGATGTGTGCAAGAGTGACATGAGGACACTGGACATAAATCCAGCAACCTGGGAGGATGAAGCTGCCGATCGCACGAAGTAGCAATGCTATCTGCGGCGCCACCTCAGTTTGGGCGAAAAGAAGCTCACACAACAGGAAGAAGAGAGGAGAAAACGTCGAAAGGAACACCAGGAAAATAAGCAGCTGAGGGCTGTCACCTCAGGGGCGTATTACCATAGTCAGTTATGACTGAATGGGCTATTATTATATTATATATTATTTTATTTTATATACACACAGCCTCTTTTCAGATTCCCTTACTTGTTACCCATCAATTATTGGATCTTCCGGTAGGCTACCAACCAAGCAACAACCGGAGTTAGGACCTAGAGATACAAATGGCGACTGGATTATTGGGCACAAGACGGGAAAGCACAAAATTAATTTACAAGACATCTAGTGACTCACCGTTTTTTTTTTTTTTTAGCTTCCGCATGTTCACGCGTTGTTTTAATTGCGTATTTAGCCATAGAAATAATTTTAAAAAATAAATAAATAAATGAAGTTCACATTCCGAAATCCGTTAGACCTTTTAAGAGTATCGGATTTCGAATTTGTTAAATTCGTTTTCATTTTGACGGATTTCGGAATGGAATAAAACTTTAAGACATCCCTATTACTTTGGAATGTTTACTAAATTGAAAGAATGAATGAGTCATTACTAATTTTATATTAAATACCTTCAGTGTCACTTAGTGAGTACATGTTGGTTAAGGTTTTTTTTTTAAGTGTTAAGAGGGGGAGAGAGAGAGAGACCGGCGCTATTTCGGGTTTTCGTAATAGCGCGCATCCTTGGTCTGTTTCATATATCTACCCCGGAGTGGAAAACGGAATTTCATTCAATCTCCAAGTTGCAGTAGACGTGATCGCTTCGTTCTAGATACTTATAGTTATAAGTGAAACTCTTAGTTTCGTTGTGATACTCGTAGTTCTGGTTGGAGGTAATATAATATATATATATATATATATATATATATATATATATATATATATATATATATATATATATATATATATATATATATATATATATATATATATATATATAGTATTTTGTGAGTGATTTAAGTGTTAAATCGCTTATTATATTTCACTAGTTTCTTTTGTGCAGAAGAAATTAATTTTTAAGTCTGTTATATTCTCTAGTGACGTGTTTCAGTGGAAAGCGGAATAAATTATAATTTCTAGCTTAAACTCATGCAGCTATAAATAAATTTAATTTAACTGCTAAATACTCAGTCGAGAATATTTTAAAACTAACTTATAACTGCACTGATTCATCATTGAGTATTGACGAAATACGTATGTATTTCTAATTCATGATGATTGATTTTATGAATTATACCTTATTTCACGGGAGTTTTAAACGATAAGTCAAGCTCTCCGCTTGCAGTTTATAATGTAAGTTATAACCGAGTACATAGTATGTATAAGTATTTATATGTTGTTTTTCTTTATTCAGTGAAAACTGAGGTAGCCCAACTCTACCAGCGTTTTGTACGGAGAAATATCTGTGAAGAACTAAAACATTTTTTTCTTAAAGACTTGGGTGTATGAAGTAAAACCTGTCTAGATTGCATTGGCATCCAGAACGACAGAGTACCCAGTACATAAATGTTTTTTTATTTTAAGATTTAATGAAGTAACTGGCCCATCGAGCCTGATTTAATTCTTCCAGAGAAAAACCTCAAGTACATTTATGCCCTTGTGGCAATCAAAATATTAATATCAGTAACCTTCCGACGGAGTTTTGACTAGTGGTGGTGTGACCAAATCAAGTCCTATACTGAGAGAAGGCACCGACCTGACATTCCTCATTACTAGAAACCTAAGCTATTGACACTGTGCGCGCTGTTAACGTTCGTGCCTGGACAATTTTAATGTGACTTACACAGATATCCATAAATAAGAATAACCAAGAAAACGTTCCCTGAAGTAGTGAATTCAACCCGTCTTTTTGGAACTGGGGTTCTCTTGGCCAAGACTACCATTGGAGAGTCTGTATGTGCATGTCCTAAAAATTGTGTTTCCAGAAGTTGCTACCAAAGCTGTAAGTACGAATGAAAGCACGTTATCACGGCTGACTGAATAGAGTGAATGCAGCTCTGAGTGATTCCTTTATTGTTGTATTTTGGCACCCATTTTGCTGTCTTAAATTTCTTTATGCAAGTTTTTGTTGCTAACAATATTTTTCCTTAGGATAGATCAGAGTATCCAAGTCTGTTCATACCTTTAAAGGGAAATCTTAGACTAAATCATATGTATCCGTGACTCTTTGGGGCTATCACTTTTCTTCTAACAGGACTGTGGGCTATACATAGAGGGAAAGGATCATACCAATAGGTCTATCATTCTTGTGGAAATTCATTGACTTTATGACTATTTGTATATGTTTGATGTAATTTTATATGTTGTGATGGAAGTTTATTATGATAATTAAACTTCACATAAACTTATTCCAGTGTGTCAGTCAGTTCGTTCCCAATTATCTATATTTCCATTGTCATAGTTTCACGTCTGTGTGTCTATTGTAGTCACTTATGTGTGTGTGTATGTGAGGTATATATATATATATATATATATATATATATATATATATATATATATATATATATATATATATATATATATATATATATATATATATATATATATATATATATACTACTATATATTATATTAGATTTGTCTGACTAATCTAACTCTGTTGTAGATGATAGGCTGACTGAGAGAAGATTCTCGAGTGTCAGAGACAGAATCTACTATATTTCTTCCACCTCACTCGTGAAATCTATTTCTATTTTATCACCTCCCACTGAGCTATCACTTATTTCTACGTCTATTCAGAAGGGACCAAACTAAGTCTTAATCACCTATCACAAATCTACGACAGTAACCTTCAACCCATAGAGAAATTGGAAAAAAAAAAAGAAAATAAACGAAGAAAGTTTCAGACAGACAACGCTGAGGTTGAAGTGGGAACCATGGGTCATTGATAGAATGAACTGCAGAGTAATTTTATTTAGAACGAAACACCACAGAGAGCTGCGGCAGTTGTTGGTTTAAAACTCTAGGGAACATCCATGTGAAGAGGAAGAAAATGAACGTCACTGAAAACACATTTTATGTTGTTTACATGGTCTAGAAATTGATTTGCTGCCATCAAATCCCTTGGACAAGATCAAAGAGTACTGTTTTTGTTATCAGCGTATTATCTGTTACAAGGTCACCTCGATGTGAACAAAATTTCGGAAATTGGATTTTGTTCGCAGTGAATCCTGGGACTAGATAAAGGGAATCAAGGAATGGAACGTTTGGGCTATTTCTTAGACATGTCGTAAAAGGCAGTTAGAAAAGATAAGGCCGGTTCTAGGGTTGCTGGCGCCTCGACAAAGCTAAGCAGCGGCGACCTTATAACATGTTTGAAACACATTATTCTGGATTTAGAGCACGTAATTATAATAATTAAAGCTAAAAGCACTTGGCACCCCTGGCCATAGCCTTTGTTACCGGTACCTAAAACTAGTGCCCCTTTATCATATAAGAGTTACTTACTTAGTCGTTCCCCTTCTACCGTGAGGTGTAGAGGTTTGGAAGAGAGAGCGCCAGACCATCCTATCGGCTGTCTTCCTCCTGGCCTGGTTCCATTCTAGTCCTCGGTCCTTCAAAGATTGTCTAATGTTGTCCTCCCAGCGGACTCTGGGGGTCTGGATTCCTGGCTCTTTGTTTCCCATGCTTGTCGTGGTAGCCGATCTTCTCCAATTCTGCAGACATGGCCAAACCATCTTAGTTGGGACTGTTACATATAAGAGTTACGCCAACTAAAATTTGGCCGCCATTTTCGGCTGGACCCGAATAGCAGGAAAATGGACCCAATCGCGAGTTTCAGACCTAATATGCATTTTCGTTTAGGTTAACTAAAAATTTGAAATAAGATTAGATGCAAGAACAGTAGCACATATTTGTACAATTCTTTGTATTTCAACTAACAAAACAAAAAGAAGAAAACTAGTTTACTTACCGTTTTATTGAATAGAATCAGTAGCGTGAATTTTTAACACATTTTCCGTTGAATTTTAAATTCCGTTAGAATTTCACCATTTAGCAACAAATATTCCGTACGAATTGCAACACTTAGCAAAACATACTACCTTATAAAATAATATAATAAAAATTAATTACAATTTTATTATAGTTTTATATATATATATATATATATATATATATATATATATATATATATATATATATATATATATATATATATATATATATATATATATATATATATATATTTTATATATATATATATATATATATATATATATATATATATATATATATATATATATATATATATATATATATATATATATATATATATATATATATATATATATATATATATATATAGAAGAAGTGTTAAGAATAGACAGTCCTAAGGAACTGCATAATATAGTCAAACAATATTTAATACGAACAAATGTTAATATATAGTGGCTGGGAATGTGAAGGTCTATTGCTGTTCTTACAATACATATGACTTTTAATAGGCGAAAGTTAATTAAATATCTATTAAAGTCAGTTATATAACTGTAACCACCAGGTCTTTACACCCCTCCATTTTAATATTATTCTTGTTCAGAGTTTCTTCTTTATTTTTTTTTAAATTTTTTGTTTGTTTGTTTATTTATTTAACGTAAAAGCATAATTGTGATTGTCCCTATTTACACTGATTTGACAAATGTGATGCCACTTTCTCTTATCGGCAGTTGTTCATATTATTTTGAATTGAAAACAATATATATCCTAATTATAACCCATCAGAAGTTGAACGGGATATTTATTTTCATTAATTAAAAAAAAAAAGTCTTACTCGATGCTTATTCTCGCTACTAGCCTTGGTATTGTCTAGCCGAAAATGGCGTCTACGTCGTTCAGCCTCGTTTTCGATTCTGACATAGTTGGCGTAACTCTCTATAGATCTAGGGGCACTACCTAAAACCAGCCCTGGAACCAACTTATCATCAATGTAGTAACTTTTACTGTTATATATAGCTGACCGTGAGTCATGACCATGAGTGGTAGCCGTATTCAAATAAAACGAAGAAAGTGGTCTTCTCGACAGAGGCAGATTGACAGTATTTCATTTCCAATCTCATTGAGGTCGTGATTATATGGCGATGAGAGAAGTCTGAAACAGACCACCATATTTAGGAGAGAAATAGAAGTGGTGATAATAAGAATAAATGACGAAGAAAATACATATAAATAAAGCAAAAGTATGTTCCTTACACGATGAGACCAGGTGATATAATTTGTAACTGAGAACGTCCACTCCAGACATCTTTCAAGCAAAGGAAGTGTGATCTAATTAAATATTAAGCGCTAGAGGAAAGTGTACCCAAAAAATGGACAGAAAGACGCGTTACTAAATCAAATAGACAAGCTGAAAGAAAGACGTTGTAAATCCATTTAGCAAACGAACAGAAGACGTGTTATAAATCAGATAGACAGACGGACAGAAAGACGTTATGAATCCAATAGACAAACGGACAGAAAGACGCGTTACAAATCCAATAGACAAGCGGAAAGACAGACTTTATAAATCCAATAGACAAACGGACATAAAGACACGTTATAAATCAGATCGACAGACGGACGTTATAAATCTAGTAGACAAACGGACATAAAGGCACGTTATAAATCAGATCGACAGACGGACAGACGGACGTTATAAATCCAGTAGACAAACGGACATAAAGACACGTTACAAATCAGATCGACAGACGGATAGAATAACGTTATAAATCCAGTAGACAAACGGACAGAAAGACGCGTTATAAATCAGATAGACGGGCAGAAAGATGTTATAATTTCAATAGACAAACGGACAGAAAGACGTTATTATTTCAATAGACAGACAGACGGACAGAAAGACGTTATAAATCCAATAGACAAACAGACAGAAAGACGCGCTATAAATCGGATAGACAGACGGCTAGAAAGACGTTCCAATAAAACATACAAACGGACAGAATGACATTATGAATGAAGTGGACCGACGAACAGCAGGACGTTATAAATCAGATATACAAATGGACAGAAGGACGCGTTTTAAATCAAACGGAGAATTACCATCATCAAGTGTCGAACCTTCAGGCGTTGGTGATTACTCGTCTTCATTTTCCACAGTCACTGCCGTTGTCTTGAATTAGTTCACTTCACGCTTCCTATGCACGGCGAAATGTTATTTTATCATGTTATTTTTTTGTTTATGTCGCCCGGTTTTTTTTCACCACTTTTATTTAAGTTTACGCGCAGTTTATATATTTGTCGCATTTCAATCGTTGACTTTCAGAAGTCTACTTCTCGTAGAAAGCTGAAAATTTTACATGTAGCGCCCTTCTAGATATATTTTTATCTTTATAGTTGTCCCCATTATCCAATTTCAAATATTAACTTAAAATATTTATGTAAAATAAGTTTGAAATAACTTCATTAAAGTAATTGAAATGACGTAAAAGAAATAATAAACTACGAACATAGTTGCGTTTCGTATTTAAAGGGATGGGCGTCGGAGTGTTAACGGTGATATGCCGATTTAATCAAATTTCTACTTCTAACAGTGTGGTCAGTGTCACGAGTTGGATTTAAGTTAGAGTTATGCCCAAGTGTAGGACAAGACCCTAGTGTGAGAAAAGACTAAGATAATAGATTTATTTTGAGAAATGACAGTGAATGTAGTAAGGTGAGTCTATTGGCCCGAGGATGATAACCGAAATTAAATCTTCCTCGCCAAATCGTGACTTCAAGAATTGCTATAAACTCACCGCCCTCTGACAACCGTAAACCAACTAAAGGAGATAAGGGTAAACTAATACTACAGACACCACTATACAGACAACATTTAAGGACTATATAGTGAAGAAGCTGATCCAGTGAACATTAAATAAGTTTATTATACAAATCCACATAAGTTCATAACATAGTAACAACAATATGTATAACGTGCCAGGTTTGCACTGACCTGGAAATAAAAAAGACTCAATTTAAATTTATAAGACACATCAAAATATGAACCCAATCACTCTCACTCATTCATTCACCTTGCTGGGGAAACAAAATCAGAATGATTAATTGGATTCTTACTACCATCTAATTTAGTGGGCATCAACTGTAGCCACCACTCTCTATTACACTACTATCTCTATTGTCAATGGCTGCTGACCCTGCATGAAGACTATATGCACAGCTGCTAACTCTGTCAGCGGTATACACCACTAAGTCACACTCTGCACTGCTATGTAATATACTTTTTCTAACTCTAAGGCTCAGAGGCTAACCTCTAAGAACAATATGAGACTCTGCAGGTCCCTGATCTATTTTTCACCATCTCTCTCACCGCTTCTCCTGCCTTGCTTCTCGTTTCATTCCAGCAACCCGGAAATGATATCCCTCTCTTCCTGGTTCTGACTCGTACTTCAGATGACTTCTGAAAATATTGACTAGGCACTTGCCGTAGACTGTAGAGGCTTCTCTATTTGGCGAAAAGAAAGCTGATTTTCCCTTGCTATGTTACCCCTCATTTGGGTTTTGGCACTTCGGTATTTTTGTGACCGAGGCTTAAAAAAAACACACCAACCCGCTTCCTTGGGTCGATGGGTGTGTATGAGCTTAGAGCTCCGGGTTTTAAGAAAACCCTTTTCACTGAAGACTGCGTCGCTGTCTCGACCTGCTCTTCCTCGCTCCCTCTCTCTCTCTCTCTGGGGCCACAATACTCAGAGCCGATACCCCACCAAGGTACAAGCTCTTACGCCTCTGGCGTTTCCTCGACTTTTTCTCTCTTGAGAAGACTGGCTACCTTTGCCAGCCGTCAGGAACAAGATTTATTGACACCCCGCTCTACAGGCCGTGACCAATGCTGTGGACACAAAAGAGAGGCCACTCTGTACTACAATACTAAAATACTCTCATAAAATAACTTATCTATTAAAACATATACAGTTGCTGCTTCAGTCACGCTCATATCTTAGCACAAACATGTAAACACCCGAAACGCAGACTGCTCCACCATTTCCCCTCTCCCCCTTTCATCTTGTGCACGACGATACATAAATATTTCCTGACCCTGGGTCAGCTATTCCCAACAACCCCCTGCCTGTCTAGTAAACCCCAGACTCACTGATCAATACTAATTATACACAGCTTGCCTCAGGCTTTAAAACATTAAAAACAGGTAGGGAAACCTCCCGTACTTAGGCCTACTTTAACTCTGTAAGCGGTCTCATGACCTTATCATCGTTCCCCCAAACACAATAGAATACACAACATTTAATGCACACCCGTGTTTAAAATTCACCAGTACATTTATATATCTTACATCTCTATGCACAGAAATATATATATCTCTAAAGACTATGTTTCCTAGAACTCATTAAATCCCATAACACAAAAATCAAATACTACTCTGCATAATATTAATTACACAACCACTTAAGGCACCATAAATTTCCTTTCACCTCTACCCCACGTGGTTTTCCTGCAATTATTATACTTTCACAGATAGAAAAATATTTAATTATCTACTCTATCCATCCAGAATTCCTACTCAACTAAATCCCGGTAACCACGTGATTAAATTTCCCGAAAAATCCGTTCCCGTATTTTATGTTTTATGAGACTTATCAAAATTAATCTCTCACCGAAATAAAATACACGCGCTTCAGAATATTCTGTAAATTAATATAAATCTAGGATGCGTGTATTTCTACAGACTTTCGATTAAATTTACGGAGCCCCCATCCTTCATATCTCTTTATCACTGATATCACTGCTATCACCGTAGAAATAATTGATGGCACTATGAGTTATAACGTTTTTTAAAATAAATTATACTAGAACGGGCTAAGGCTCTATTAGAGAAACTAGATTTAATTACCACGCTACTTTAAATTACTGACATACCAATACTGCGTTCAGCGTTAGAAGCCGACAATATGCTTGGATACACGGCCCAGGATTTCTGCAGAAAGAGGCCGCTAAATCGAAAAGCGCTACTTTATCTTAGATTTTCCCACGCTGACCCCGGACCTACTTGAAGCTAGGCGTCTCATTACATCCAATAGAATTAAAGATACTCTAAAATTTTCCATGCGCTCATCTCTAAATTTAGAACCAGTGTATTCTGCTTACTTTAAGCGCGCGCGTATTTCCGCCACGTAACGTTACCTAACGACGTCTGTTTGCGTGAGCGAAATCAAAATGTGATTCGCTCTACCGTAAGCTGAACGTTACCTGGGTAGGGGTCATCTCCCCTTCCCCACGAAAAATGACCGCGATAAATTTAACAACGCAAAAAATGGAATTCCAAGATCGCGATAATTAGAAATGGGAAGACTGGTGCCATTCAGTACTAACCTACATTAATCCCTATAGAAAAAACCCGCAATTACTTTACCTACAGAACAAATCTAAACACCCCTATTATTCAGAGAGAAAAAGAATACTTCCCAATCTTTAATAGAGGGAAGACAAAAATGGCAAACTCAATAGTTACGAAGAGAACACGAAATGGGGCCTATTGAAGACCAAATCACAGTAACTCCATCACAGTCAGCAAGTCAGTTGTTTTAGACACAGCTCTGGTAATGACCAACTGTCACGTGAACTTTACATTATTCATTTTAACTTAATTATGTACAATTTATTAACAGATGAACTTTCACGCTGTCACGAGTGGAGAAAAAGAGTATGTCTGCTACAAGACAAAAGTTTGAATGAGGAGTGAGATAAAAGATGTATGTCTGAAATAGAGAATGTATGTGAAGGTTGAGTGGAAGCGTAACAGTCAGGAGTACAAAGTTGATAAACAATATTTTGTCCCGCCACTCGGACTTCTTTTGAATGTTAACCTCACTCACCCTCTCTTCCACAAATATGTCAACAATTGAATATGTATTGAGTAAGGGACTCATACACAACATGTGACTTCACATTCAACAATAATAAATATAGAGATAGAAGGAGAATTCTGATCCGCTACTAGTTTTTCTATGTTTATTAAAGTGTAAATAAAATTTAAAAAACTATTATGCCTGAGCGATATCAGGAAACCAAATAAATTAACAATCACTAACTTAAAGAAAGCCAAACAACAGAAAAACCTCAAACCGATTCTGGTTTACAAATCCAGAATGACTGCCTAAGTTGAATAATAATAATTTAGGAAATCCACACAAGGCACATGGAATAACACAAACACCACTACTAATCTATGACCCGTCAACGGTCCTCAGTCTCTATGGCGAGACGACCGTGATCTAGGCTACACAGAAAAAAAACCAAACAAACAAAACCCAAAGAAACAATGCCGAGAAGTAAACACTCTCTCTCTTATAAGCACAACCCAGCACTCCCTCGACAATTCAGTACTCCCACTCTAATAATAACTCCCACCCTGTCTCTGAGCCCCTGAATCTATATTTTCCCTTTCCGTCAGTGACGTATTATTCCTCTACACTTGAAAACTATCCTCTCTCCTTTCATTCTTCCGACGAGGTGTGGAAATCAATTTAATCCAAGGATGACGGACGTCCGATCTTGCAAGACAGGCAGAGGAGGCAGCACTGAGAAATGAACAGAGCACAGTATACAAAATAACTAAATTCATCAGCGGAAAACGAGGTGCAAACAATATTACATTAGTAAGAGATAAGCAAGGAAATCTCATCACGACAGCAGAGGGACAGGAAACAAGATGGGCAGAGCACTTCAGAGAAACTCTGAACAAGGAACCACCAGAGACACAACTGAATGTTCCTGAAGCTGAAAACGATCTAGATGTGAATACAGACATTCCACGAAAAGAAGAAATCATCACAGCAATCAAAGGGTTAAAGAACGGCAAAGCTCCGGGCCATGACAACTTAAATGCAGAGCTATTTAAGACAGACCCTGAGCTAGCAGCAGAACTATTAGAACCACTATTTGCACAAGTCTGGAAAACGGGGACAACACCATCAGAGTGGAACAAAGGAATAATTGTCAAGTTGCCCAAGAAGGGAGATCTTGCAGACTGCAATAATTGGAGAGGAATCACTCTTCTCTCAGTTCCCAGCAAAATACTAGGCAGGATAATTACACAGAGAATTTCAAAGGCAGTAGACCACAAACTGAGGAAAGAACAAGCAGGATTTAGAAAGAATAGAAGATGTGTAGATCATATATTCACTCTTAGGAACATTATAGAGCAGTGCTCAGAATGGCAAAGACAGCTTTACATTAATTTCGTTGATTTTGAAAAGGCTTTTGACAGCATACATAGGGACAGTTTATGGAAAATACTGAGGGCTTATGGAATTCCAAGCTGCATAGTGTCAATTAAAAAAAGCCTTTATGCCAACTTTACGTGTAGTGTTGGGCAGAGCAACCTAACCTTTGAGGTGAAGACAGGAGTACGACAGGGATGCCCCTTGTCAACCACTCTATTTTTAACAGTCATAGACTGGGTGATGCGCCAGACAACAGAGGGCAGTCCAAGAGGAATAAGATGGACAACATTTTCTACATTGGAAGATCTGGAATATGCAGATGACATTGCACTACTAGCACATTCACATCAACACATCCAGGAAAAAACGGATAGACTTAACAAATTTAGCCAGCAGGTGGGCTTGAACATCAATTTAAAGAAGTCCGAGGTCATGACGCTCAATGTGAGCAACCCTGAGCCCATATCAGTAAGGAATCAACAATTGGTACAGACAGATACCTTCACATACCTAGGAAGCATAGTAACACCAGACGGCGGGGCAGGCAAAGACATCAACATCAGAATGAATAAGGCAAGAACAGCCTTCTTTATTCTAAACAACATCTGGAAGTCCTCCCAATACAGCACAAGCACAAAATTAAGATTATATCAGAGCTGTGTGCTTTCTGTGCTTCTCTATGGTGCGGAATGCTGGAGAGTTACAGAGAAGGAAATGTCGAAATTGTCCTCCTTTCACACAACATGCCTAAGAAAAATTCACCGAATCTTTTGGCCGAATACCATCACTAACCAAGATCTGCTTACTCGTAGCAAGCAAGAGGACATGCACACCATCATAGCTGGCAGACGCTGGAGCTGGGTTGGTCATGTCCTCAGAAGAGACCCCGATGCCATCACAAGAACAGCTATGCTTTGGACCCCTGAAGGAGAGGCCGACCAAAAACAACCTGGCGGAGGACTGTGGAGGCTGAGATGCAGGGAATGAACCAGAGTTGGGGCACTGTACGAAGGATGGCCACCGACCGAGCAAAGTGGAATCAATTTGTTGTTGCCCTACAAGACGCCACTAGGCGTGATGGCCACTGACTGCTTTGACGGTCGGCGGCTAAGGATCAAAGAAGAAGAAGAAGATGACGGACGTCAGTGGGGAATATATACACGAGTGACTCAGATATAAATAAACCCTGATATGCAACGGGTTGAACGAGTCCAAACTCAGGTTTTGTGTAGGCAATTCGCACTACTATAACCGAGAGACGCTGGCCAGTCAGAATGTGACTGCACGTGGAGTGAACAGGGCCAAAGCTACATATAAATGAGTTTAGGATTGGCGTACTATTCTGAAGTTTGGTGAGCTTGAGCGTTAGCTGTCTCTGAAATCTTTGTACTGCAAGAAATGGTTTAGGTTCCAAAAAACCAAACTGGACCCAAATCGGGAAGATAATCGGGACCGCTAAATTCCAAACACGGTAATTCACGCTGGGACTTACTGTCTCCCAGTTTTCCTTTGGTAGTGTATCGGAGCTTCATTGAAAATACAAATACATACAACTGCAAAAAGCATCTATCCTTACAAAAGGGTTCAGTATATAGTTACAAAAGTTTATAATACATGAGGCACTGTTTACAGTAAACAACAATGTACGTTCCCCCTACACATTAGCTAGGAAAGTCAAACCGATCCGCGCCGGCTGATCCACTCACACACACAACCATCTCCCCTTCCCATGGTTTCGACCGATCGAACACCGGTGACTGTGCAGACCAGACTTACGCACACAGGAATTACGTAAATAGGTCTAAGGCTTGAATGTAAACAAACCCGGTGCCCTGTTGAGCTTAACCCGACCTGCGTGAAAATTTCCGCCCGGAAGGCGTCTTTTACTAAATTAATAACAACACTACAAGGCCCGTATCGGGTTACAACCACTGGGCTGATACACACTAACCAACAACAATATTTACATATATGCCATATGACAATAGACCTTATAAAGGTACTCATGGGTAATCCTCTATGTTGTTGGTACAGTATACTCTTAGGAGTCATCAATATAGCACAATTATTTATAACACTAGGAAAACTCTTTACAGGAACTTGTAGCAACAGTTTAAGTTGGGTTTACCGTTGTTTAGAAAAACTTGACATAAACTCACACCCACTTTCATTCGAACAAATGTTAATGTTTGTTATTCATGGTTTAGTGGTGGGTAGCGAACCTAACAATTATTCACTTTCCTGTCATGATAACGTTTTTTTTTAATGTGTAGTAAACTTAACACTATACGCGTTAGCACCTGATAAAGATTATGACTACGTTCCTAATACACCCACTATTTATTTATTTAAGAGCTCTTACTGATAGGTAAAGAATTAAAAAAACACCAACATGTAGCTGGTCGCCAGTACTAGTTATTGAACAGCGCCCACTCTACAGTAGAGAATTCTGGAGACATTAAGTGCTAGACAAAGTGAGTTGCCCAGTTATATAGGAGACTAAAGCCTGCAGATGTTCGGTACCACCTGCGAGTTGAAGTCCCCGGAAACATGGAGCGTGCGTAATAATGACGCAAGGCCCATGGAACTAGGTTTTCCGTGCTTCCTGGATGAAAGCAATACTAAAGCTGGACCGACATTCTGGAGTAGAGTTTCTAGCCATGCACTGTCACATGAAAGGCAACGACTTTTCCCAGGGTTAAAGACCCGGGAACTCTGCCGCTCTTTACCAGAAAGAGCGTGCAGTAACCAAGCTCGGTGTTAATGAACTCTAAGAATGTCGCCGCCACCAGCAACAAAAGAGTCCCGGGACGCCTTACAAATTATGCCGACCAGCATACAGAAAATATGAAAAGATTTAAGATACTCCCCCGCTCACCCACGCTAGAGAAAGGGGAGTTAACCTGTCCAATTACAAAGAGACAAGCCAGTTTCCCCAATCTACAGCTGTCAAGAGACAAAAATAATAAGAAATGGGAGGGACTGATAGACCAGACTAGATTAAGGGTGATCTTAACCGCCAGAGTGCCAGAACTTTCTTAGCCAAGAGCGACACACGCAACAGCAGTGACAGTGATACTGAAAAATTAATGTTTACTTATGACTTAAAATTATTAGTTATGGCTTTTTGCGACAAATATTTAAAACTGGCCAAAACTACATTCAGCAACATGAGACAAATACTGACATCTAAACAATTAACTCACAAATTAGAACTTCTTCATACACTGTCAGACGTCAACTTGCATATTTTCAGAGAAAGCAGTGGATAACTTGAGGCTATTTGTATCTCCATAGAGTTTTGTCCAGGAATGTTACTGATGATGGTCAGATGTGCTTTCTCTGTTGCTCAAATGTTAAGAATAAAACTGAGAACCATCAAATGTTTTATATATTCTTCTTTACTGTATGATGTACAAATATAGACAATGAACAAGCAATTAGAAGAAAGGCTTTAGAGATATGGATGTATAGAAGAATGGGGCGCATCTCATCGAATGAGAAGAAGAAAAAAAAAACGATCCTAGAAAAATTAAGAATGAGAAAAGAATTAATGGAGATAAAAATTAGGCAGTTAAAATATTTTTGGCCATATAAAAAAAAAACATAACATCTTGCTGAAGTCCATAATGGAAGGAAGCGTTCGAGACAAACGAAGAGGAAGACAGTGAAATAAATAAGAAAATAACAGATAGACAGGAAAGAGTCTATCAGAGTGCACCATCAAGGCAAGAGACAGAAGACATTGGAGATCCATTACTTCGTTGTGGAGATGGCAGCTGTTGATGAGTGAGTTAATCATTTCTTATAAGGGTTCCTAATTTGTTTATTTTCACGACGTCGCCTAGAGAACATAAAAAGGTTAATGGTTGTCCCATAACAAAAACTGCCGTAGAGACTTCATTATACTAGCTTTTTATGAGGTGGGGTGACCAATTCCCTTCCTCGCTGCCTTAGCTCTCCCTAACTATGAAAAGATCCAGTTACCTATTTACAGCTGGGTAGACTGGAGAGTAGAGCTAGCAGGTTTCGTTCCCGGAACCCGATAACTATGCCGTGAGAGGAAAACGCTCTAACCGCCTAGCCATTGAGATGCTACCAGAGAACATAAATAGATATTATCAGTCAAATAGTTAGGCAATAGTTTTTCATCTTACCGCAGTCGTCAGCAGTTTATCATCTTACCGCAGTCGTCAGCAGTTTTTCATCTTACCGCAGTCGTCAGTAGTTTGTTATCTTATCGTAGTCGTCAGTAGTTTGTCATCTTACTGCAGTCGTCAGTAGTTTTTCATCTGATCGTAGTCGTCAGTAGTTTGTCATCTTACTGCAGTCGTCAGTAGTTTTTTTATCTTACACAGTCGTCAGTAGTTTTTCATCTTACCGCAGTCGTCAGTAGTTTTTCATCTTATCGTAGTCGTCAGTAGCTTGTCATCTTACTGCAGTCGTCAGTAGTTTGTCATCTTACGCAGTCGTCAGTAGTTTGTCATCTTACTGCAGTCGTCAGTAGTTTGTCATCTTACCGCAGTCGTCAGTAGTTTTTCATCTTACGCAGTCGTCATTAGTTTGTCATCTTACCGCAGTCGTCAGTAGTTTTTCATCTTATCGTAGTCGTCAGTAGTTTGTCATCTTACGTAGTCGTTAGTAGTTTTTCGGGACACAAAGATGCAGCAATAGAGAATGCAGTCAGCGACCCATAGCTTGACTGCTTGCGTCAGGGTCAGCGAACCAGAGCTGACCAAGACCCTACTCCACCTCCACGTGGTGGTCCTGAAAACAGGCTGCATCACTGCAGTCTGGCTGAGAGAGTAGGGATCGAAGAGGGAAGGCAAACACGGTCCCACAAAAGCCGTGCTGAAGTCGGATGTGTCGGCCGAAAGACGCAGATATCGCAGCTCCGGTGTAAAAAGACACAACGCAACCAACGTCCTTTTCAGGGCGAACGAGGAAGAAGGAAGAAGAAGTAGTTTGTCATCTTACCGCAGTTGTTAACTGTCATTGTGTTAGAAAAAAAAAAAAGAGACAGTGAAGTGCGTATCGATGCTTTCTTTATTCGATCACTTACTTGTCCCATTGTTATTGTGTTATTATTCAGTGAATTTACCATTTGTGAGGGTTTCTGATGTCGCTTTTCATGCTGTGTCCCAAAGAATATAAATAGACATCAGTCGAAGGCAGTAGTTTTATCTTGCCACAATTGTTAACTTCCACTGTTTTAGGAAAAAAAAAACAAAACAAAAAAAAAAAAAAACAGGACAGTGCAGGTAAACTTGCGCAGCAATGCTTATTTCGTTAGATCACTACCCTTTCTTTTGAGAAAGAAGATGTGCCGACATAAAGAAGATTAAACGAAGTTTTGAAGAGATGATTAGAGAGAATGGGGGCTGTGGAAAGGAGCAACGAGAATGTCTGTGTTGTTGTAACAGGTCGCCACCGCTGGTCGATGCAGTTCGTCGTGTAAGATAGCAATTTTCAGCCGTTTAATGGTGCCTCGTTAGCTGATGTTTGTTTACCTCTCTCTGAGAGTTCTGGGGATTCAGCTGATGGCAAAGGGAGCTTTTAGTATTACAATATCATGGACATTAAGTCCACTTAAGAAATGGATTCCGCGCGCTATAGAAGCTGCGTTTGCGGCACATTAGATGTTTAACGGGTAAAAAATATTGACTTTTTGTTTAATTCCAAGCGACAAGGGAGTGTGGCATTAGATGCTTAACAGCTAAAAATAAAGATTGTTATGCTTAATTCCTGCAGAATGGGGAATTAGATGTTTAATAGCAGAAAAATCGAGAAGTTTATTTAATTCCGAGAAGATGGAGGGGAAATTATTTCATGTGTGCGGGTGCGTTTCTCCAAAGATGCCTTCTGCTGATTGATTTCCAGATAATCAGCGGCCCCATCATTTGCTTCCTCGCCTTGTCTCTCCATATAAATGCGCGTTTTATTCCGCATAACGTGCAACAAATAGAGTTTTAAAAAATGGAAGACCACGGAGCTGCATAATTCCCGACACTTAGTCTACACAAAGCCTAGAACAGCGACGTCTAATGTTTGCAGTACAGAAGGTATAAAAGCAATTGCGATTATCGGGAAAATAGATGAGAAGCCAACTTTAATAAAAATAATATATAAAGCGATACTCATCATCATCAGTTACCATTTCCACATCGAAGGTCGACTGCAGTGGATCTCCAACGTTTTCTGTCTCTTGTCTTGATGGTGTCCTCTGACAAACTCTTTCCTGTCAATCACTTGATGTTATCTTCCCACTTTTAGTGCTGTCTATCTCTTGCACGTTTGCCTTTAACTCTGTCTTATATTATGATCTTCAGCAAGGTATTATGTTTTTTTTACGTTGCCAAAATATTTTAGCTGTCTAATTTTGATCTCCTTCATTCATTCTCTTTTCATACCTAGGTTTTCTAAGACCTCTTTATTTGTTTTCTTCTCTTTCCATGAGACATGCCCCATTCTTCTATACACCCACATCTCAAAGGCCTCAATTCTTTCTTCTAATTGCTTGTCCATATTTCTACACCATACAGTAATGAATATAGCATTTGATGATTTTCAGTTTGAACTATACTGTTCAAAAAAAGAAACGCATAGCTATCCGAGGGCGCGTTTTTATAAGTTTGTAAGTAAAATGTGGTGCTAGGATATATAAAACCCAGCCTCAAATGTTCTTTACAGTGTCAAATGCACGTGTTGACCTGAATTGCGTTCGTTTTTGTAATCGTTACAACGCAGTGGTCAATAGTGTTTATGGCGCAATTTTTGACCATAGCTGTGGTGGGTTTGATGTTAATACAGTTTGTTGTAAAGAAATCTTAGTGTACTGAATGAGGTCAGCTGTGAAGGTCCCTGAATATAATAAATATTAGAGTAAATTTCCAGGGCACCTTTCTACTACCACCACCACTATGATCTCATTCAGACTTATTCTAGATAGACTGTAAGATGACTACGTTTGGTGTCTAGGGTTATGAAATGTTAGTGTAAGGTTGCATTAACCAACTAAACATATAAACAATTACACAAATTATTTTATTATCTAATACAACACAACAGTACCACGACAATCACATACAAACTACACTTTAAAAGACTATCTTTAGTAAGTCAGTGGTTGAAAGTTTGGTAAAGTTAATGTTTTCAATTTATTGTCCTGAATCTAATTTATTTGGAATCAGGACTGTCAATCAAAAGTGAAATCATAGAAATTAATTACATCAATCAATTTATACAATGGGTCTTCTGACCATAATACACATATTATTATATAAGGGTGTAGTTGTATTGTCTAACTGAGGTGACTTCTAGTATACACTGGTTGATTGTTTACTATCATCATCTCTGCATGTTGTTTGTAAGTTTTTATGGACACTGATGGAATGTTTATATCACTATTCCCAGTCTCTTTTCTAATATAATGTTAGTTGAGCGATCAGGTGCCGAACATGCACCTATCTTTGTAATATGATGTAGGAATCTTCCTGCACTTTGCTGAACGACAACCTTCAGCTCCCACTTCTTCAAGAATGATGGTGGTTTACAGTTGTCTCCGAAAAAGGCAAGACTGTAGTCTGGCACCAGTTATTGACAGCAACCAAAACCCTCTGAAATCAGAAGGATATGCCTCCTTCGTAATCAACAGCCTACAATAATACTCAACAACCAGTACAGGCACATTACAAACAAACATGTAAGATCAGCTCTTTACGACACTCCCTTTCACCAGTTTCTTTTGATGTGACCAGGTATACCAGTATTCCTCTCCCCTAATAGTTACAACGCCTCTGCAATTCCAGCAATAATCTGTTGTCCATACAATAGGATAGGTATTATGCTCCTGATGATAATCCTATATAATTTAGTTGGTCTACACCTCTCTGATAGTCTTTCATATGCTGGATCAATCTCTAGACTCTGTTTTGAGTCTGCCATAGACTCACTTATAGTCGTATGTTAGTATTTCACATTCAAATTTTATTTTAAATAAAATGTAAGAAAATCAATCTTACCACAGATGCAAGGAAATAACACAAATAAACGATAACTAGGCAATAGAATATGGCACATTTTCGATCTGCCCTAAGTCCAGGCTTTTCCTATGTTAGAAAATTTCTCCGCCTGCTCTCATCGATCTTGCTTTACACAAAATTTACTTGAAATGGCAGTGAACAGTCCCCGTTTCGTACCAGTATCTACTGCTTTGTCTAATGGGACCATGTTTACATTTATTTTTGAATCTATCGTTTCAAATAACAACTCCCAATATGTTTCCAAGGCAAATATATTTTTAGTTTTAGGTCAACCAATCATACTTCGCCTTCCTTTAAAATCCACCCAATCAAATATCCCGTACCTTCTAACCTCATTTACCCAAAGTCGTTTTTTTCAAAACATGCCATAAAAAATTATAAGCTGGCATGATCTTTACTTGTCAGTCTGGTCGGATCCACTATAGTATTTTGGCTATAATTAGTTAATTAATGGACTATTTGCGTAACTATTACCATATTCTTTGTCAACAAGTCCTAAGGTACACGAATATACAATTTATATAGGACTAGTTGGCTTGGTTCAGAAGTACACAGTTTTTTTTTTTTAAGTTAGTGTTTTTTATTTTTAGTCTACTACACGTTCAATTCTTTTCCATGTGCTGTCTTCTATATTTACGTGATAATTACGTCCTTTGAAATAAGAGCTAAGGTTGTTTTTGTGACACGAGTTGTCTACATGTTCTAACTTTTTCCTCGTATTTTGGGGAAACCCCTAAGGCAAGGCTTGCCCCTGTGCTAGTATTGGCTTTTAGTTTAAAATCAATGCGAAACGAATTAGCATTTCATCTATCCTTTCCCCTCCTCGTTCCACAATGCATTTGTAGGCACATATTTTCTTAGAACTAGGAAAAGTGATTATGTCAAGGACGAATTTGAAAAATGTGGGTACCGTTTTGTTCGGCTATTCGTTAGCAAATAATAATCTGAAGGCGTAGGCGATACCAACAGTTCTAGCAGAAAATTCTTTTATACTTTCTTATCTTTTCCTTTATGCCCGATATTGTTATATATTAAATTAGATATTGTATTTAGAAATTCACTACAACAGCTCATGTTGCGCGCCCGTGAAAGCTAAAAAATTTGGGGTGAATACTATTCACTGACTACGCAACTGAAACCCTATAAAACGATAACGCTACACACACAAAAAATTCAGTTCATTTTCAAGCAGACATTTATTCGATAAATTTAAGGAACATTGCTATTGGCTGACTGCATGCAGGCGAAAGTCAAAGTCAGGTTGCCAGGCATCTAAACGTGCATCAGAGTACCATCAGTCGACTTTGGCACCGGTTCCAAGCCACTGGCTCAGTTGAAGACCAGCATCGCAGTGGACGACCCAGAGTGACAACAGCAGCGGAGGATTGCTTTATTCGGCTTCGTCACCTCAGAGACAGGTTTACAACAGCTTCCTCAACTGCCCAGTCATTGCCTGCAGGACGTCATATGTCTGATCAAACTGTCCGGAATAGACTGCATGACGCTGGACTTTGGGCACAACGACCTCACCGAGGACCTGTCCTTACGCGCCGCCATCGCCAAAATCGACTTCTTTGGGCCAACCAGCATCGTCCCTTGGCAGCTGACAATCAATGGAGACGTGTCTGGTTTAGTGACGAATCTTTCTTTTTGTTGCAGCGTCATGATAGACGGCGTAGGGTCTACCGTAGGCGAAATGAACGTTTTGCCCAAAATTGCGTTGATGAAGCTCCGCCGCACGGTGGTGGAGGTGCAATGGTGTGGGGAATGATCAGTTACAACGGAAGGAGTCAATTGGTGCACATGGAAGGAGGCTTGAATGCGCAACGATACGTCAATGAAATTCTTCGACCCCATGTCCTTCCACTTTTGACTGCTCAAAGGTCTGTGTTTCAACAGGACAACGCCAGACCCCATTGTGCACGGTTGAACACGCAGTTCCTGACTGCCAACAACATTCTCACCCTTCCCTGGCCATCCCTGTCTCCAGACATGAGTCCGATTGAGCACCTGTGGGATGAGCTGCATAGACGTGTTTGTCACCGAGACGTTGCTCCAGCCAATCGTCGTGATCTGTTCCAGGTACTCCAGGAAGAGTGGGCAGCCATCCCACAGGCCCACATCAGACGTCTGATCGCATCCATGCCCAGGAGATGCCAATCGCTGATCGATGCAAGAGGAGGCCACACACCATACTAACGGGAAAGCCCGTACGCCAAAAAACTCTCGTGACCCAGATGCAAAACAACTGTCAATTGATTGGTTGAACCCTAAGGTATTCTTGTGTGCAATTTGAACAATTAACTCATTAAATTAAAAAAAGTTATTGAATGTCAAAATTATGGCTATGTGTGTGCCTTCAGTAGCTATGCGTTTCTTTTTTTGAACAGTATAATTCGAGTTGAGACGATAGTAAAATACATTAACAGTTTCTAATTTCTAGGGAACGTAATAATAGAGGATGACAGACGTAAAACAGAAATCAAGACGCGAGTAGGAATGACCCAAAAAGCAACTATCAACAACGTGTTGTAGATATTAACATGCAAACAAATAACTAACAAATTAAAAAAATAAGAGTCGCCAAGAATTAATATATGCTCTTCATTACTGTAAGGTGCAGAAATATGGAGAAAGAAGAAAAAAAAAAAAGAATTGAAATGGGAATTTATATCGAAGAATGGGTTGCATCTAATGGGAAGAGAAGGAAACAAATAAAGAAGTATTAGAAACGCCAGGAATGAAAAGAGAATTGATAAATGAAATAAGAATGAGACAGATACAATAAATTTGGACATATAAAGATACATAACACCTTGTTGAAATCCGTAATAGAAGAAAGAGTTGAAGGCAGACTGACAAGGGAAAGACAACGCTATATTTAGGAAGATAGCATCAAGGGATTGACAGGAACGAGCCTATCAGAGTGCACCATCAAGACATGAGACAGAAGAGGTTCTAGCTCCATTTCAGCCGCCATTCAATGTGAAGATGGTAGCTATCTGATCAGGTAGAAGGCACGTCCACCAAATATTTTAAAACAAGTACATACATTGTCTTTTTTCGGAGGTTATCTTCCATGTTGCATATATAGTGACGTTTTTGTTCTAAACTGTGTTCTAACTCTAGTGTCGGACCTTCTGAATGAAGAAGTCCGTTAGCAGACACACGAACCTAAAAGGGCACGTCTTGGACGATAATTGCGCGGTTCTCGAGAAGGTCTGAACAAGACAGTGCGACGAACTTTAGCACCGAAGGAGAGAAAGAACTACAGAATCCAACTTATTGAAAGCTTTCTAGGATAATACTTCCCCCCTAAAATCCCATTAAAGCGCGCAGACAAACAAAACTGCGAAAGTCGATGATATAAAAAAAAGAAAAGCTATGTCTCTTCCAGCTGAATTTAAGATCTCAAGAAAAGCATTTTTCATTCTTTGCTTCGTCTTCTAGTTTTTGGATATTATTACACTTCTGTAATTTGATCATCAGCATGATAGTTTTTAAAAGCAACAACCAAAAAGCTGTAGATTTTCTTTGATGGATGCCTGTGTAGAATAGAAGGATTGAAGTGGTATGTCAAGATCACTAATGTGGAACTGTTGACAAGAACCAGACAAGTGCGAGGAACAAGAGATGAGAAGAATACGTTGAAGGTGGATAGGAGACACATGCGGAAAACCTGTTGATAGTTTTACCAGGCAGGACACACTCTGGAATCCCCAGGGTAAGAGAAGTAGAGGAAGACCAAAGAACACGCGGAGAAGAGAACTGGTGACACTCATGAAAGATATGGAAAGACCTTGCACTGATGGCACTGGACAGGAAGACTAGTCATACGTTTGTTGAAGTCTAGACTCCTTGGGGAGCTGCAGGTTGATGATGATGACTGTGACACAACGGGGTGGCCCCTATCGATCATCGTTTCACTCCGGCAGTATCGGTACATTTGTGGTACTGATTTTTATTATTTGCTCTCAATTGTCGCACTTTCTTTCTTTCTTTCTTCGTTATTTTTCTGCTAAGTAGCAGATATTTGATTTTATCAAATCATTCGACACTCCCTGTAGGTGATAATAATCACATTTGCTTGGCGCTGCCCAGGTTTGTTGGCTATAGGATTAACACGTACAGCGGCCATCACTATCGGCGTAATCACCGATAAGACATGGATGACAAGATTACTTTAGATAAAAGTAAGATTTCTACATCTCGAACACATGGTCATATGTGGTTACCGGTGTGTTTGGAAGTTTGTACACAAGGGCATCGGACATCTTATTACCATATATGAGAGAGTTGACCTCTGCCCTACGTTAAAAATTATCCGATGTCGGAATATTTTGAAATTGCCCCATAACCCGCCTGTTTGAATATGATTGGAGTTTTTTTATAGCTCATAACAAACGAAGGCATGGGAAGGCAGGGAATATAATCTGATCATTTTCTCAAGCTATTTCACTTGAGAGATCGTTTGCCAAGACACCACACTGCTACAGTGAAGAATTAGAATTCAGAATTCCTTCTTAAAATACCGGACACCTTTTATTGGAGTATTTATCAGGACTTACAATATAGCCTAGGAAATCTCTAACATTTTAAATAAGGACACCGGGACTGAGGAAACTGAAGGACCACACACGAAGTCAGAGAGGGAACTTATTAATTTAACGACACCCCAGAGGCGTGTAAGAGGCCGATTCAAGTCTCTTTTATTCATCTGAGCAAAAATGTCAGTGAGTCAGGATTGGCTTATTGGTGGTACCAGCGGAAAGTACTATCTCGGGAACAAGAAGGGAACCGTGGCCTAAGCTTTAAGAAGAAGGACGCACATGGTAGACTCTCCTTGGCATTTCTGGGAAACGAGCTACCCCCGACAACCTTGATCAGAGACGAGCGTGAGCGAGTGAAAAGAACTAACCCATAAGAAGGAGCAGAACCGTCATTGGCAGCTAAGTTCAAATATATGCTGCCACTTGAACTTTTTGTAACATCTCACATTCCCTAAAGACTGTGATGATAACTTTTCTTGATCCATAACTATTCACATTATTTTCCAACTGTTAAAACCTAAAGTGATTATTAAATTTTGTTATTTTGAATGTTACTAATTTAACTTCGATTTAATCATTTTAAAGTTACGGCATGTTTGCCTCAGTCAAATTACGAGGTGTCATCACCCTTCTATGTACACCTCTGCCAAGAGTAATCTTGTGCGAAGGTAGATAGCTTTGAAGCCCATATTAGATACTCTTGAGTTTTGGCCACTGTTGGACCACTACTGCAAAGCAGGGGAGGCAATACCGTCACAATGACAGCAATGAAGAAGACAAGGAAAGACCTTGCGCTGATGTCACGTGGCAGTAAAGACTTGGCATAAGTTTCTTGAAGGATGTCACGTGACAGTAAAGACCTGGCATAAGTTTCTTGAAGGATGTCACGTGACAGTAAAGACCTGGCATAAGTTTCTTGAAGGCCTATGCTGCTGGGGAGTTAAAAGATGAAGATAACAAATAAAGAGATGCTAGTTTTTCTGTGTGTGGCGTAAACTTTCTAACCTGCAGTATTGGTTTACGATTTTTGGCTTGCGAGTCAGAGTAAAGAGAGTTTTAGACAGGTAGAGAACCTTTACTCAAGAATTACTCTTGGCAGTAGAGGAAATAAAATGAGATTATTCCTATGAAGGAAGCCCTGCGAGGTCAATGTGGTAACTGCAAAAAAAAAATAAGCTGTGTTATCTCTGCTTCTGCAAGGTTTTTATTCTCGCCGCTCTTTCCCACCGCCATTATATGTCAATAATGACAATAGACTCTTAGACGATAAGCCTCCACCTGAAGGGAATTCAGTCAGATATATATCTATATGTTTATGAACTAAGTTAGTACGAGTGCATACATGAACTGTCACTCAACCAGAAGTTATAAACCCCAACTACGTATTTATATATTTATTAGATGAAATATATGCATTAACAATATTAACATAACAACGTTATTAATGAGTTCAGTGTGTAGCTTAAATGCTATATCTTAATATTTAGAATTTTGCATCAGAGGAGTTGGTGTAGAGGAGAGGTACAATGAAATGGGCCCAGCTTCTCCACTTAGCTCTTTCTTTTCTCATCCTTGATGCCGATGAACTTTGCTTTAGTGGCGCGGGGTCTCCGTGGATTTTTTTACTTTTCTCACACGTCAGGGGTCGAGTGGCGTCTGGGATCACGTTTGCTTAAGCGAAGATCTCCCAGCAGGTGTACCGCCTTCTAGAATTGTCTTTCAGCAGTGGTTTCCCGAAATGACAACCAGAATCTAGGGAGAGATGAAAGATGACATCTTCCGTAAATCTTTGTCTCCCGATGTGGAAGTCGAGGAGCTTTACCCTTCCCCTGGACGCATGCATATCTGTGTGTCACGAGAAAATCAATATTAAAAAGACGTAAATGCCGGCCTACGTCATTATCATTCATTAATTATCTTTTTGCTCCTTATAGAGCATGGAACCACCACTACAGTAGGTCACCATCTAAAAGCCGGCAGTGAAACATTCATGTGCCCTCGTAGGGGTGGTTTTAAAAGCACTTTGTTTTGTATGATGAGGTTACCAGCACCCCCCCCTTGCACAGCCGCATATGCGTCGCCTCTTACGTCTTCCTGAGGTACAGAAGGCCTATTTTTTCTTATCTCCTAGGGCTTAACTAGGGGCGCTCAGGCTTACCAGCTGTAGAAGAAATATAATAGCTCATCGGCATTACTTCAGATTTTCCCCATCAGTTGTAGAGATATTGCGGAACTGCACTGTAAACAACTGACAAGAGAAATACCGGAGATTCGAACCTCTTCTTTTCAGACGACAATTGTGGAGTGTAAATTTAGCAAAATTTCATTACGCATCTCTTTCTTGAAACGAAGTGCCTATTGCTTTTATCTGTTTACTGGTGTGTTGTCTTAAAATTTCCTCTTTTCTGTTTACTGTTTTTGTGACTCAGAAGGCTTCGGTTTTCCGATTTCCGTATACTCATTGCAAACAATGTCGCTCCCCTCCCCCTTTCAGCTGGGTTAAACTGAAACTGTCACCAATAGTTATTGTTACGTGTTTTCATGTTTCTGCTGATTGTTGTTTGCCTCATGAGCTGACATAGTGGGTTAACTGCACAGTGTCCTTACCAAAAACTATTTTTTAAGGACCATGCATGCCCAGCCATTCAAACTGTTGCCCTTGTCCTATAGAGCTAAGCCATCGAAGCAGTTGTCCAGAATATATTTGAGGAGGACGTGATGATCTCATCAGGCGAGGATGTGATGATCTCATCAGGCTTCAAGACGAAACTGGCAGAGCTTTCCCAAATTTAAAGATTAGTACCATAAGAGCGTCCGATTGACAGAGTGGTTAGAGCGCTGGTTTCTCGCGGCACAGGTGCCGGGTTCGAATCACAGTACCGACACTCTCCAATCTACCCAGCTGTAAATGGGTACCTGACTTTGAGTCAGGGAAGGAAAAGGCAGCAAGGAAGGGAACTGGCCACCCCACCTCTCGATGCTGGACCTAATAAGTCTCTAACACTTCACTACCCTGTGGTAGTATCTGCTATGGGACTACCTTTATCTTTGTAACCATATGAAATCAACTGGAGCATGATACTGAGGAACACGCACTGCACCGTACCAGTTTGATCTTACATGGTAGCAACTAGGGGCACATTGTGCATGGCGTTAGAAGGGCTGGACATCTCATCATGTAAAGGAATTACTATCGACACAAATCACTGCAAGAGGCCATGAAGTGTTTTAGCGCAGGCTCACTGCAAAGAGGATAAACGCAGTGATGGCTCAAAGCTCTTTGATAAGCGATGGGAAGAAATAAAAAAGAAGGTTAAACGTTGATGCCTAACCTCCTCTGTAAGAAAAGCTTCCATCCCTTTATAAAAAAAGATAAAGGCAGTGTCAAAGCAGACACTGCCGTAGAGGAGTGTTAGAGACTTCTTTATGCTAGATCTAGCTGTTTTATGCGGGGGGTGACCAGTTCCCTATTTCGCTGTCTTTGCCATTCTTAGTTCGAGCAGAATAAGGTACCCTTTACATTTCGGTAAACTGAAGCATGATGCTACCAGGTTTCTATCTAGGAACCGGTAACAGTGCCAGCACTTGAAAAAAAAGTGAACTCCATAATACAAGGGGATTGACATAAGTCTTGGGCCTGACCATGAAGAAGTCACAGGAGGAAGATGAAACTTGGCATATTTAAAGTTCATCATATTTGCACTGAATGTGTGAAGTACGCGTTTGTTTCTTCAATGGGTTTTCCCGCTACGGTGCACGGCGCAATGTACCCTATTGACCGGATCTGCTGCTCCAAAGATTTGACAAAACAATGGAAAAGAAGGAGGTCAGAGCTGTGATAAAATTTCTGATGTTTCAGGGAAAAACACCTACAGAAATACACAGGGAGATGGAACCAGTGTTTCGTGATTCTTGTCCTTCATATACTTCGGTAAAAAAAACTGGTGTCAACAGTTTAAGTGCGGCCACTCAAATGTTGCTGATCTGCCAAGATCTGGTAGACCACCTCAGAGTGCATCGATGAAAATGCAACAAGAGTGAAGAAAATCATTGACCAGGATCGAAAAATGACAATTGTGGAGATAGCTAGTAGAGTAAAACTAAATGAAAGAACAGTTTATAGAATTTTATACAACAGACTGAACATGAGAAAAGTGTGTGCACGCTGGGTTCCGCGACTGTTGACACGTGAACAGAAGCAAACGAGGGTAAATTGCTGTCAACAGTTGCTCAAAAAGTGTCAGTCAAAAAAATTTTTGGAGACCATGGTGACAGTAGATGAGACTTGGGTACACCATTATGACCCCGAATCCAAAATTGCCAGCATGCAATGAAAAACCCCGGGCTCCCCAACACCTGTCAAGCCGAGGGAGCAGAAATCTGCAGGAAAAGTGATGCTGACTGTTTTTTGGGACGGCAAAGGTGTCCTCTTGAAAGATTATCTGCCTCGTGGCAACACAGTTAATGGACAGTACTATGGTGATCTTCTCACAAAACTAAGAAAGGTTGTGACCAGGAAACGAGGGATAACGCGCACTCAAAATCTTCCTTTGCTTCAAGACAACGCGCCCTCTCACAAAGCACGGCTTGTGCAGCTAGCAGCCAACGATTTGAATATTGAAATTCTTCCACACCCACCATAATCTCCAGATTTGGCTCCATCAGACTTTTTTCTATTCCCAAATCTTAAAAAAACAGCTAAAAGGAAATCATTTTGACAGCGATGAAGAGGTTATACTGGCATGTGATGACTGGTTTAGTTTGAAAAATAGGGTGTTCTACTTCCAAGGTCTTTTCAAGGTCAAGCAGAGATGGCAGAAGTGTGTTAATTCAGACGGTGGCTATATTGAAACGGAATAAACGCTATACAAAATTTCAGCTCTCTGTGACATGTCCTTCATGGTCAGGCCCAAGACTTATGTCAATCCCCTTGTACATCTAGCATTTACCTTTTTTACACACACAAAAAAATCACGTTTAACAGTCCTTTCTAAGATGGTTTGGCCATGTCTGCAGAATATGAGAAGATCGGCTGCCACGGCAGGTATGGGAGGCTAAGAGCCAGGGAGCCAGGGATCCAGACCTCCAGCACGACCCAGAGTCCGCTGGGAGGACAACATAAGACAATCTCTGAAGGACCGAGGACTAGAATGGAACCAGGCCAGGAGGAAGACAGCCGATAGGATAATATGGCGCACTCTCTTCCAAACCTCTACACCTCACAGTAGAAGAGGAACGACTAAGTAAGTAAGTTAAAATCATGTTTAGGGTGTGAGCATTTCTTCTTTTTGTTTAGCCTTCCTAGCAGTTAAAGTCTCGTTTACCACAAACACAAAGTGTTCCTTATTGGTCTCTGTCGCAGCAAAGTTTAAGTCGAACTGACTTTTGAAAGATTAATGAATAAAATGCTATAGGTTCTCAGAATAGACTCGTGACAGAGACCCCTACATGAGATACAGAGGTGGTACAGAGAAAGCGAATCCTCTCTAAAGAAATACCGGTAATCCTGACGACAATGAGAGGGATTTCCTGGAACTCTTGCGACAAGGTCCACTCTGTGATCTCAGACAGACATGCCCCCACTCCCCAAAGGAAGAATTACAATATATATTTATATCACTAGACAGATAGACATACAGCACTAGTGATGAATTCACTCAACTCGGTGGTAAAGGTACACACACACGATGACTATTTATTCTATGTAAATATGGTTAGTATACGTATATTGAGAAAAAAAAAGATATTAAGTGAAGGATGATGATGATGGTAGAGAACACTGTAGGTACAGCGGGTTGAACAGATAGTTACAGGTTAGATACACATGATAAAAGGGCAGTTATAGAACTACAAGTTTCTGATACAGTAAACTGGAGCGTCCTCCTGGATGGTATATACTGGCACTAATAAAGTTCCTGGTATCAATAAAGCATAAATAACTACTGTTCTTGGTCAATACCGCATTAATCACTGCTGTTCTTGGTTTCAATACCGCATTAATCACTACTGTTCTTGGTTTCAATACAGCATTAATCACTACTGTTCTGGGTTTCAATACAGCATTAATCACTACTGTTCTGGGTTGCGGATTCACAGCACAATAATATTACTTATACTGTCGAGTATCGAGTTCTAATCTGGATACGAGTGCACCTCGAATACTGACGTTGAGTAGGCCTACAAATTACTTCACTTCTCAGGACCTGGGTAACCTGCTTATAGATGTGGATTTGCTCAGGGCTATTAGCATTTATGGAAATGCCCCACAATAGAGAAATAAAATACTTAAGTGCATGAAGACTCGACCACGATGCCTGCCACGTGGGTTTAGTGATCTGGCGGTGGCAAGGTCACACAAATCAGCCGGACGTACACAGACTGTACAGTCTTTTTCTGTTCGATGGTACACAGTGGTTCTAACAATGAAGAAGCCGTGTACCAGATTCTGTTAACCGCTCTGGATCTAAGATGACTCGTGGTCGGCTGAATTGGAAAGGCTCGGCCAGCCAAAATCTGCGCTTTTAAATGGCTTCCCGTCTCGCGATTCACGAAAGCTCTGTGGTTATCCGCTCCCAGTCAATCAGCAGCCGCCTAATAATTATGCTGTCCGAACGGTGTCTCCCAAGATTTTACGGGCGCGGTGAAGGTTTTATAAAATAACGATAAGAATAGGGCCGCCCTACGACAGTCTCAAGTTTACAGTAGCCAACTCGGTTACGTCCATTTTTTAATTTTTATCTTTACGTCTTTTCCGTGGCCATGCACTTGACACTGCACCTTGAGTTTATTCACTACTGTATATAATTTTGTTGTCTCTTTGCAATCCTGCTGTCGTTCGACGCTTCCAGACCATCTCAGTCTGATCTTAAGTTGACCATCGGGTTGTGGTCTGTATAATGTTGTGTATATATTTAATAGTCCTTATTCTCCATTCATCATCAATAACTGTGATCTCCACGTGGTGTACAGGTCCTCAACAAAAGCGTGCCAAGCCCTTCCGTTGTGTGCAATCCCCCGTTCATTTTTATCTCCAGTTCTCTTCTCTGTGTGCTTTTTAAAATCTCCCTCTTTTTCTTTTACTCTGCGGACTTCAGAATGTGGACGGTCTTGTAGTCATATTAACTTGTTTTCTTAGTATGTCGTATCCAGCGCTAGCGCCTTCTTCCTGTTCGGCTAATGTTGTCTTATTATTTCCATCGGTTCTGCATTAATGATCTTATCATACGATTCCAGTCGTGTTATTGTGCGCAAGCACCCATTTATGACAGTCAGTAATTTTTCTGGTAGCCATGTTTGTTGTTCTTCATGATACAGAACCATCCCAACGGGCTGATCACCCGTTTGCCAGTCACTTTGATTACGGAAACAACAACAAACGGATTGATTTGTCGTTGCCCTAAAGACGCCATTAGGCGTGATGGGAACAACGGCAAAGAAAATCTATTCGCTGTTGCCCTTAAGACGCCACTAGGCGTAATGGCCACTGACTGCTTTGCCGGTCGTTGGCTAAGGACGGAAGAAGAAGAAGTGATACAGAACCATACAGTAGGACTGGCGTGACATTTACGTTGAAGATTATTAATTGGAATGTAGACATTTGTACGTATTCTCTTTTACAAACCGAATTGAAGTTGTGAGTGAAGGGGGGCTGTCACGGGTTGTCTCCACCCGCTCTGCAGTGATGGTCCAGTGGTCAAAATTTAGAATATACAATGAGGGTTTTGAAAGTTACCTACCTTCACTCAATCTTGCTCGTAGCAGAGTTGTAAATAGAATGGTGCCTCTATTTTATGGAGTCTTCATAAGATATTTCAGAATTCAGGTACAACGCTGAATTTTTCCAGGCTATTGTGAGCTTTGCATTTGCCCGCCCCTACTATGAAGAGAAAGATATATTAGCTCGTTCTGAGCTCCCAACTGAATTGTTCAGTAAAATATTCCTTAAGTAGCTCTTTTGTATTTATATGTAAGATAACTGACTCACACGTGCGCACTTCTTTCTGCAATAATTAAATCAACTACTGATTTGTAAATACATACAACAAATTTAATAATCAGTTATTCTTTAACATGAGAAATAAATAAGTGAAGTTGGTGGATTAAAACAAATGTGGAGTTTTTCTTCACCGAAATTAGTTCAGAGGTAGTTTGTTTGGGTGGTGAGACTTATTTGTTTGACCAGAATAAAATCACTTATCTGGCCAGCTGTTGGACTGGTTTGCTGACTGCTCCGTCCATTGTCGACTTCTGTGGTACGGGCACGCCCCAGGCGTAGTTTCAGAGGTAACTACTCCAACGTCACGGCAAGGATCTTCACAACCCGTCAAAAGCAGGCATCCAGCATAGATCACAAGCTCCTGATCCACAGATTAGTATCAAGCTGGTATCACACACTTGTTCCACAAACTTTAGAGAAAACAAATGTCTCTGCTAAGTATTTGCTTCGTGACACTTAGGCACGCGCCATTCCCCCTGTCAGTTCCACCAACCCTTCCCTTTTTTCTCAGTAATGTTACCCTCCCTGAGCATCAATGATAACCCCAGTAGATAGGATGGAAAATCAACGTTAATTCAAGTAATCTGACGGGAACGAAATGTGGCTGGACAACGGAAAACGACATTTGCCTGGTTTACACAAGTTGAAATATACATACAAACTTATTAAAAGGTTAATATAATAAATATGTACACTATGATGTCTTCATCATCCACCACCTGCTCCACTTGGACCTCTGCTTTTGGTTCCTTGTGAGATAGCCGGCATAAAGCAGTCACCAGCGCTTGCTGTTGTGGTTTATGACTATCATTTTCATTTGCTGAGGTTGCCAGCCTCGTATGATCTTGCACGACCACCAGCGAGTTAAGCATGTCAAATCTAAAATTTAAAATGTATGTTACAACCCACTCCGTATCGGGTTATATATATATATATATATATATATATATATATATATATATATATATATATATATATATATATATATATATATATATATATATATATATATATATATATATATATATATATATATATATATATATATTTACAGACGTCTGTAAGAGTTCCTAATAATGCCAGTTCACAGGTTTTGGGGCCGTCTTACAGGTAGTCGAGAATTACTTTAATGAAAATCCCACTATTCCCTGTTATAGGTTCCGAGGAATTAGTGGTTTCCAGTATTATAACGTCCAGTTTTCTTCCTGGTTAATTTCAGTAGATCCTCAATACTTGGTCGACTCCTCGTTAATGAAATCCTATATTTCTTCGGTCCTATTTAGTCTGAAGATGTCGTCTTGACTCAGAGAAACACAGTGCTGAAGTCGGAAAATGTGCTACATTATATGGGACCCTGCGCCCACGCTCTGTAAACTTTCTACGCGGTGAGGGTCTCCAATCAAACGCAGCCTATTTTAATATATCTTGGCTAGACCAAGAAAATCCAACCGTTTGACTTTAGTGTATATCTTCTCTAGCCCTCTCTCATGAAATTCCGAAGACACATGTAATTTCAAACGTCTCCCATATAAGGTATGAGCACTTCCAGTTTTAGATGACTCATGTCTGTACTTCACAACACACATTCTGTTTAATTTGTTATTATGAATGTTGACAAACACGAATGTACACCCCTTGTGGGTTATGTAACGCTCCTGCCGGCAATTCGTATTTATTTTCCGATTGTCAATACAAGCAATAAAACATATACAGAAACACAATTCTTACAACCACAAACAACCAGAAAACAAACAAATATATACATAAAAAATAAAATACATACATAAAACCAAACCAACAAATATATATCTAAGTTAAACCCACAAAAATATCCAACACCGAAAAAATACAATTTATATATACACCCACAACAAACAAAAAATAAATAAACAAAAAAAAAAACACCAAATAACATAAAATGCCACAAAATATACAATAAAAAAACAAAAATATACTGTTATAACTATACCTACACCCCCCACTAAAACCAAAATAGAGTCCCAGAAAAATAACTGGATCTATATCCTTTCTTGGGTGTGTGTGTGTGGTGTGTGTGTGTGTGTATACTAATGGGCAGTAATAGTCTAGATAATTGATGAGTAGAGTTTAGAAGAGAGTTTTAATGGTTTTTATGGTATTATGAGAGTTGACAGGTTTATGGGGCGTCTTACAGGTAGTCGAGAATACTTTTGTATATTTTTTTTAATTTTCTAATGAAAAATACCTTGAGGAATATTAATTCCCTGTTATAGGTTCCGTTAATTATTTAATTGGAATTTGTTTCGTCTGCGTGCTGAAAATGGTAACATATTGGCGGTGGTACAGTTTTTAGAGAAACGCGCGAACTAGTGGGTGAGTGTGAGAATTTGATGTATTCTTGACTCATGGTGTGTCGTAGATACTCAATACATTTTGTCGATAGCTCCTCGTTAATGAAACATCCTATAGTATTTCTTCGTGGTCTCCTATTTGGTGAGAGCGAGTCTGAAGATGGTCGTCACTTGCATTAGAGATAGAAACACGTCGAAGTCGGTGTGTGTGGTGTTAGGGGTGGGGAAGTGGGTGCTGTGTCCGTGTAAGGAGGAGATGGGGGGTGGGTGGTTTTCGTACCCGAATATGAGAGGATGACAGCTTTTAGGGTGTGGGTGTGGGTGGGAGGAGCGCAGTTTGTGTGGTGTGTGGTGTCTGGTGTGTGTGTGTGTCGGGGGGGAATGCGCGCTCTTCTCCGCGGGGCGCAGTAACGCGGAGGTAAGAGGGTGGGGGTGTGGACCAGATCTAGTTGTGGTGGTGTTGGTTGTGTTGGGTTTTGGGTAGGTTTGAGTAGGTGTGGGGGGAGGGGATGTGCGTGTGTGTGGGTGTTCTTGTTTTCCAATGACTGATTTCAGCGTGATAGAGATCTACATTTTGTGCCAACGCAATAGGCTACGGCTTCACTCATATTATGCAGAGGAGGCTTTCCTGGACCTAGTGAACCTGTGAGTCAGCCGGAAATTCCACGCAGAAGGAGACCAAAAAAAAAGGGTTAAATTGCCGACCTAGAAGAGTTCAACACACGCAGATTATACCGTGACATATCGTGACGTGTAATGTGATTAACCCTTTCTACGCCCTCAGTAAAGTGTTTCGTTTTTTGACGAGGGCAAAACCAGACGCATCGCTCCAATCATTTTGAAGGTCACGCCTATTTTCCCTGCTCTTAACTTGCTATGCTAACGAGTTGCTTTACCTATCTAACTATTGGTATTTAATCTTTCCTCCAACCCCCTCAACCGCCGTTCTAACAACAAACCGTCCCCATACCCACAATACCACCCAACCATGTTTCGGGGCTCCCCCAGACCCCAAGTTGCGTCGACTCACGCGTAGAGAAGGAGTTAAACCCCCTTGCTTAGTTGTGGTGGTGGAGGGAATAGAGGTTGTTTGCGAGGGGTGATATCGCTTGCAAGATGACTACGCTTTCACGTTGTTTATAGTATTACTGTTACTCTCCGCCTTCTTCAATGTGCTAACGTGTGCTGTGATTTCAAAGCTTGAGACGTATGAAGACTGTCATGTAATCGATAAAAGATGTCTATAAGGGAGTATAGAAAGGGAGAGGGCAGAAAGTCGCGAACACTGAAGTCAGCACGAATTCGCGCGCGATACACAATTACTCCTTGTGCGTTTAAGTTCCTTACATGCACTTAATTTTAAGCTCCTGCGACTCTCAGCTTCGAAATTTACCTTTGAGTTAGGTTTATAAACATAGCAGACTGCTTATTAGAAAGACTAACTATTATAATGCCGGTTACGTTTGCAACACATAAAGTACTCGAGCAGCACATAAGGGCGAGTCAGGATATATGGCATGTTTTGAATCGGCCCAGCCATACGTAGCTCCTTTTAAATTTGTATTTTTATGGGGGCTTGACAAATCACCATTAATAGGTACAGTTAGCAAATAAGTGATTTATAAAATTAACAGCTGACTGCCGGCATATCATTTGTGCTCATAAAAATTTTTTTTGTCGTTTCTCTTACCCAGATAATAGCCTACCAATGTAAAGACTTCCAACCCAGATCAGTAACACCACGATGTGGTCGGGTTATAAAATACTTATTTGGTTGTGGTCGGGAGGACGTGGATAATTATAGTTACTTTTTTGTTTTAATACACTTGTCGAATACTCGTGGCTCCTCATTTTCTGATTTCGCAGTATACACACTTGGGAGCGTTAGTGTATCTTTGAGAACTAACCACCTGAAGACTTTGTTGAAGCACAGCCTATGCTATAATAAAAGCACTACAACTTTAGGCCAACAGCAAATTCATTGCTAGATCAACGGTATCTGCTGTTTATTTCTGTTTTGATAGTGCTGTTTGATTAGAATGAAATCGCTATCCCACAGCATAGATCAGGAGAGTCGTCTCCAATAACAACCATTCGAAAACTCTGAAGTCCAGCTGTGAATTTGGCCAATCACTGATACAGAAGGAGGAGTTGGCAGCTCAGGTCTCAACATTAAACTCTTGAACATTTGTTAGAAATTGCGAACAGTTATAAAAACTCGATTTTAAAATCAGGAACTGTATAAACACATATGACATGTCAGATTTAAACGTGCCAAATATTCGAACGTGTAATGGATAGTAAATATACCAACGGAGCAAAATCCATATAAACTTGTATTACCACACCACAAATTGATCACTAAACATTGGTATGCTGATACATGTAAATATATTTGGTTACATTTCCAGTAATTTCAAATTCATTCGGTGTCCATTATGAAATCAGGACCCACATTTTTCATGTATAACAATCCCCACACTTTTATTCCGCTGTCCTATAAACGTTTCTAGTGACTTCTTTAAGAATATTTAGAGTGTGTATAAATGTCGACGTGTCACAGTGTTTATTGTTCGTGGAATTAATCTAAATTGTTTAATTCATTGACGTACACCACTAATACTGCCACCATTGTTGACCAACATAAGATAGCATACCTTTTTCAGGTCAACAGATAAAGATATTGTCTTTAGTGCGTGCCAAGCAAGGTTATCCGAACTACTTCTCGATATAGAATACCTTCACAGCTGATATCAGTCTTTTTTTACACTAGAGTTCTATAATATTTATTACTAACATCCCACCTTTATTGTCTCCGCTCAATGTCTTGAATCTCTTTCAACTATCTAACACTTCAGGGGGAATATAAGAATTAAGAAGAGAAGGTTATCTTTGGGGTGATAATAGTTACCTCACGGTGCTGTGTTGTTCCATTAGAGATTGGAATTTTGTTAGACATTTTTGGAATAAACTACAGAATAGAGATATAGGTACCTGGGCCAAATTTGATCTCATGACCTCAGACTGCAAAAGAGTTATGAATTAGGATGGATGCCAAGTGTAATGGTTGCCTATTACAAGCACGGAACGTGTGACATATTTAAATTGAAACTCGAGAACAGAATGTTCTGCTCAGCCGAGAAGAAAAGTTAGATGTGCTGAAAGGGAAATTTTACAATTTTGAGACAGCAGGCTGCAACTTAAGAAGGCTTTGCAAGGAATAGATCTACTAAGAGGTTGCAGATGAGCGCCTTGTTTAAGTATGTGCTTAGGCTAAGAAATTTGAAGACAGAGAAAGAGAAGACAAAAACGTGATTGGTTGCAGAAAGGAAGCCGAGAGAGAAGAAGATTGAAATCTGCACAGAAAGCGGAAGCAAGCGAAGGAAAGAAAGATTAGCTGCAGAAAGAGAAGTGAAATTAGCTGCAGAAGGAAAGAACCAGAAAGATAACGAAGATTACAAAGGGAACATTGAGTTACGACTAAGGGAGTTTTGAGTTTCAAGGCCATGCTTCCTGAAGTACAAATGTAGCCAGTCACTCCCTTAGCCTCTGCATGTTACTTTACCCAAGGAGCCTCGACCTCAGCTATGAAACTTTTCATTTAGATTCATTTTGTTGGAGAAAGGACGACTAAGATATTGAGAGCTATATAAATCAACGTGTTATGAACTATTTAATACCACTGTTATGGGTGTAGAGGAGAGAGAAGGTGAGCTTAAAAGTTATCTCAGAGGACTTCGTGGGGCAGCTTATGAAGTTTTTGCAAAAATGAGCAGAGGTGATCAGGAAAATTATGACATGCTAAAGCAGGCTCTTTTGTTAAGGTATGAAAAGAATGCAGAGTTTTACAGGAAAAAATTTAGGAATGCTCAAAATAACTACTGGTAGCCGTAACTTATCACCGTTCTCCGTCACGAATAGAGACATAACTTGCAGAGGAAGACTTCTCCGTTGGAGAAAAATCTCAATGATTCTGTTAATATAGGAAAAGCCGTCCTTATAAGTAGCACCCAAAGAAGTCACATGGCTCCAGACCTGAGAAAGTTTCTCATGGAACAAGGTGCAGAGAGGCTGGTTGAGTTGACTAAAAAATAATAGAGTAAATGGTTGCGTTGAAAGGTATCAACAAGCAGCGATCAAGCAGGATGGGTAACATAGGTATATAAAATGAAACAGGTGGACAACTTTTTGGGCAGACCACAGAATGTTTTAATATAAATTTGGATCGTCTCAGCGGATCCAATAATAAGGTAAGTCACAACAATTTTGATAGCCACGGTTAAGAAAATAAAAATAAATTTCCCACAATTCGATGAAAGGAAATATAATGAAAGAAAAAATCTTTCACACCAAGGAAAAAGGTGATAAGAATTGTCAGATGGACAATCATGACACTGACCGTTGCAGAAGGAAACCTGTGTATATGGCAACCCATTCAGGTAAATATTATTGTTAGATATCCACTCCAGAAGAGATGGGATGAGGGGTTGGCACAGGCTGGGGGGCATAAAACACTCACAAGCCATTCGTTTCAGAAAATTGTCCAAACTTTGTTCATACAATCCAGGCTTTACATGAAAAAACAAGGTTGATGTATAGGAAGGCCGGAACTACGTGATCCAAATGGTCACGGACAGCTGTAGGTTCTTTCCAAAAGTATTTACGGACAGAAATTAATTAAGGCAGACTCTACATGTGAAGACATGAGAAGGATAGGTACCATCATGTTCAAAAAAAGGTGAGCTCACAATTATTATTGGCCCAAAGCAAGATGGGACACATTGAGAATTTTGTAGAAGGTGTAGCATAGCACCATGAGGGGAACACCCACAAGTGGGAACGTGGGATCATGGTCCATGGACAACCCTGGAACGTCCAATGGGCCAAAATCTAGGACTGAATAATAAAAAGAGAAAAATGATTTGATTAAAGTGGACCAGAAATGGAATGGGAAGCCCCTTTTCAGGACACCGGCTTTTCACTTAACTGTTTTTACAATGGCCACTATGCGGAGACAGAGTGCAAAAAGATGTCTTACCCCAGGATAAGCCGACAATCCCTCAATCGGACTTAAACAAACTGGAGGAAGAGGATGTAGAGAGGGAAATCTCTCATCAAGAATTTTTTAAGAGGGGAGGGGAGAAAGCCCCAAAAAGAAAAATTTGGTTTAGCGGTCGTTTTGTGAATGAAAATTCTGGGAGGAAAAATCATCACTATAAAGCTTCAAGTGGAAGAGACCATACCGGTGGATGGACAAATAGGTCCACACAATTAAAGGTCCATATGTAGCTTTGTTAAGAACGTGGACTGATGAAAAGGCAGAGGAAAACATTACATCTTCATACCAATATGTGAATGAGCTGACCACTCGTTTAAAAACTGGCTGGAAACTTGCCAATGAAAATTTGAAACAAGCCAGGAAGAAACTGCTGCCTATTATAACAGGAAGGCGAAAGACAGAAATTTGGCTGTGGGAGAGAAAGTACTGCTTCTTTTGCCCGGGAGTCAGAATAAGTTACAAATTGGATGGCAGGGTCCATATACAGTTCTAGAGAAGGTGTCTAGAACAAATTATAAGATAGATAAGAAGGGGAAAGAAAAAATCTATCATTGTGAATCTCCTGAAGAAATATTTGGAAAGAGAACATCAGGGAAGAGGAACACTTGTTGACCTTGTCCATCGCCCATGGAGCTTAAAAAAGGAACCTCTTTTCATCATTTTTGAATATCCATTACACCCCTGTGAGACAGCAGCACAGGTGGGAAAAATCAGTATACACATTTTAACGAAAACTCAGAAAGAGAGAGTGCAACAGGTTCTAAATAATCATGCAGAGGTGTTAACAGACCGACCAGGGCATACAAACCTATTGGAATTTGATAATGAAATCTCATAGACTCCACACCTGGTCTGTATGAAACCATACTTCGATTCCGTTTGCCTAAGGATGAGGAAAAAGCTTTGAAGGAAGAGATAACTGTATCTGATTGATTGGAAGGAATTATTTCGCAGAAATGAGTGGATGTCTTCGTTAAAGTGTTCCGGTTATTGTATCTTAAGGAAGCCCTCTGTGACGAGAACATAGACTCTGTATAGATTACAGGAGACTGAATGCTATTATAGAAGGACAGGTGGATCCATTGCCGGATACAAATCAGCTGTTTGCCAGACTAAATAAAGCTAAATATTTCTCAAAAGTGGATCTGAGTAAAGGATACTATCAGATTACACCAAGTAAAATGACAGTGCCATAGGTTTAGACCATACCTAGGCTTTTTAGTACCTCAGAAGGACACTATGAGTTTTATTAGATTGCCATTTGAGATTGAAGAAATGCGCCTAGTGTCTTCTCTAGAATGATGAGAAAATTATTGGATCCTCTGAATAATCCCTGTATAACAAATTTTATGGATGATATCCTTATAGCAACAGAAACATTTGAGGAACACATTGACTCTCTGAACATGCTGTTTGATCGACTTAGGGGGGCAAAGTTAACAGCCCGACCAACCAAATGTTGCGTTGGATGTAAAGAATTGGAATTTTTGGGACACACAGTTTATCAGGGAAACATGACCCCTGACCCAAAGAATTTAGAGAAACTACAGAAAGCCCTGAGACCACAAACCAAGAAGGACGTGAGATCCTTTGTCTCATTATGTGGTTTCTACCAGAAGTATATCAAAAACTTTAATTCCATATGTGCACCGTTAACGGAATTGACACGTAAAGGACTTCCAGATCGCATTACATGGACACCACAATGTGAAATGACTTACCAAGAATTGAAGGAAAAGCTCACAAGTAAACCCATTTTGAAATTACCTGACTTAAGTCAAGAATTCATAGTAAGGACGGATGCAAGTAATATTGGGTTAGGTGCAACTCTACTACAGAAATCAGATGCATTGGATGGGGAATTAAGCCCAGTGGCATATGCTAGCAGAAAGTTAAATAAAGCTGAAATCAACTACTCAACTAGCGAAAAAGAATGTCTTGCAGTAATATGGGCAATAAAGAAATTCAATATTTATCTATATGGGAAGGCATTTAAGTTGCAAACTGACCACAAACCTTTATCGTTTTTTAGCACAGGCTAAGCATGAGAACTCTAGGTTACTCCGATGGTCTTTGCTTCTGGCTCCATATAATTTTAGCATTGAATATATATCTGGAAAAACCAATCTGGGAGCGGATTTTTTAAGCCGCCATCCGTGTGATGAGAATCACCGTAAACCCCAGAAATAATAATAATTTCTCTATGTGTATATAGAATAAAGGACTGACATATAATGTCTGTTTTAAGAGGGGGAGGTGTCATGAAATATTCTAATCCACATATATAAATTATTAGGTAAATATGAAGCCTAACAAATAAAATTAATAAAGAGAAGAGCAATGGAAAAATAACAGTGCTGTCACAAAGAATGTACTCGAAATCCCCCTTGTTTTCTGCTTCGTCTGCAAATTGTAACGCTTTCACGTTGATAGTAAAGCTTACTGTATTATTACCCGCCTTCTTCAATGAAACGTGTGCTGTATTTCTTGGAAAAGCATTGAGACGTACTGCGTAATGACCTAAATTAACCCTAACATTAATTATACTGCGTTACCAAAACGAACGAACAGATGGATTAAAGGGATAAAAAGAGAAGGGAGAGGCAGAAAGCCGAACACTAAACCCGCTTCGCGCGATACACAATTACTACCATCACGCGTGTAAGTCTACATGCACTAATTTTTTTTCAGACGGACAGTGATAAAATACACTACCCTTTCCCAGAGTTAGGTTTATAAATCATAACAGACTCTTATTAGAAAAGACAACATTATATGGGTTTACGTTTGAACACATAACAGTACCCAGACAGCACATCTTCTAAACAGGAGATAGAAGAAATTGCATATTTTGAACGCAGCCACGTAGCTCCTTTAAATTAGTATTTTTGGGTTCCTTAGGGTTTGCTGACAAATAATATGTAAAACGTTACGCAAATAGTCCAGGAATTAATAAATTATACCCAAAATAAAATATTGGGGGTGCCTGACAGCATAAAATCATTTCTGCTCATAAAATTTTTTTTATAACGTGTTTGAAAAAAAACCTTACGTTACATAAATAGCCTACCATGTAAACTCCAAATTGATTGGAGCGCAACAAATGAAAGCCTAACCACGATTGGTCGGGCTATAAATACTATCTTGGTTGTTGGGGGAGACGGGAAAAGATAACATTTTTTCAAAAACTTGTCGAAACGTGGCTCATTGGCCAGTCTCGCTGATATACACACTTGGGAGCGTTAGTTCGAGACCACTAATTCAAATAAGCTTGATAAAGCGACAGTACGTTGAAGCCAGCTCACATTTTTGCTAAAATAAAAGCCTGGAACATAGGCAGAACGGAATTTGTGCCAGTTTGTGCCAGAATTCATTGCTAATCAACGTATCTGTGTTTATTTCCATGAAATTGTGGGACAGTGGTCTTGATGGTAGTGAGCAGCACCTGGTCAGAGATTTGCTGAATCCAGAGTCGGACAGCATACTCCTTGGTCTTTTTAGCTATCAGTGAGGTGTCTCCTGAGCCCAGAGGAGAATTCGAGCAGAGGAGTCCTCTCCTGCCGCCATCACTCAAGATAAGCAGAGTTGGCCAGCTGAGCTCAACATTATGTCCCCTCATCTTGAACTGATTTTTTAAAAATTAACATTAAGAGGGGAATTTACTTGTCTTAAAATCAGGAACTGTGAACATCTACAATAATGGTCCCTAAAGACAAACTATTGAAGTCATGATGACAAATACCAACAGAGCTTGAACAAAACAAAACCAGTATTACCTCATTTTACCACTACACAATTGACACACATAGAACATTTGTAATAATATATGTCACTACAATATTCATATTAAATACATTCTGTACATAACTTGTAATTTAATTGATTGTGATTCCTGGTTCCCTTGTAGTTGAATCAGGACACATATTCATTCATGCCAGTAATGAATACATATTGTTATTTGAAACGTTACTAGTGACTTCTTTAAGATATTCTCATAGAGTGTTATATGTATGTGAGTGTCACAGTGTTGTTAAGAGTAGTGGATTAAATTAAATTGTTTATCTGTCTGTTGTTGTGACTTACACTTCACCATACACATACCCTAGACACATAACGTAGCATCACACTATTCCAGAATAATTCTGACTGAGATAAAGAGATATGTGGTAGCAAGTAAGGTTATCTATAATACACTACTTTTAATAGATATAGATACCTTCACAGCTGATCTCAGTCAGTACACTAAGTCCCCTATAAATATTTATAACATCCCACTTCACCACACAAGGGAGCGAACCGGTCTGTTTACCTGAGTTCTCACGCGAGCTGATCTGTCAATCATCGGATAGTTACAGAAAGCACGTGGGGAAAAAGATCAGACTCGGTAGCCAATTCAAGTGCGATAATAATACTTCCCGACCACCTTTGATGTCCGACATTTTCAGGGGACTTAAGTATTTGATCTACGGCAGGGGGACGAAATCTAAGATGGCACGTTCGCACGGCATGTCTTCTGATGTCGATTGGCATCGGCGAATGAGCGAACCGTAGAATCCTTTATCTCGGAAGCCAAGCTCGTTGATTTTTCCCTGCTACGACGAAGGTGTGAATTGTCACATCTTTTAGAGATATTGCACAAAATCTGTATATATACTGCGTTCTCTCCAAATCAGTTATCAAGTCTCTCTGGAAATTTTGGATAATCTAAACGCGTACGCTAGAACCTATGTGAAATAGTGCGTTATTAGCCTTCGTGGGGTTTATTCTGTTTTTCTGGTAATAATATAAGTTGTGCTTAAGTGTTAAATGTGTTAAAGTTTTACCATTTTATTCACTGTGAGTCCCTAGCGTTAAGACTAGCGGAATAGCAAACGCCTAGATATTTTCTTACCAGTGGTTTAGTAATGAAAAATCCATCAACCATTTTTTTTACACCAGAAGATACGGTTTCGCTGACTAAGTAAAATGCTATGAGCGACGGATAAAGTGACAGAGTAGAATGCGCATTATATTTAATTGTGGGTAAATATTTTTAAAATGTCTAGTGTTTAATAAAACAATAGACGCCGACAATCAACTAGCTAGTAATGATAGGCGATATTTGTTAAGGGCGCGTAGTGATAATTAAATTATAACTGACATTGTGCGCTGAGTGTTTTACCGGGTCGGAAAGGGGGGGGGGGGGGGAAGACGGCATGCCTTTACCAAACCCGTACTCGTTAAGCGACGCGCGATAGTATAGACTAAGATACCGTGTGCCTTTTAATTTAATTAGGTGACGTAGAGGATAAGAGATCATACCTTGCGCTTTATAGCATAGGATATTGTCATTTTGGCAACATGTTTTGTTTTCTTCCTAATAGAGTGCTTGATCAAAACCCAGCGGCCAGCGGTTTTCATTGTGGTCTTTTCCTCAGTTACTGAAGGAATAATAGTTGTCGTTTTTTCTTGGCTTTCATCCCCGTACCGGTGTGAACAGGAATTGCCAAGGCAACACACTAACATTTTTTAACTGTAAATTTGAGTAACGGGACTTACAAAATACCCAGATTTTTCCATTCAATTTTAACAGCCCGCTGTGGCAATATACATAACATTTTTCCCGACTTCTGACAGTCGTTTACCCAAGTGGATTTTATCCAGGAGAATACGCTGTTTCATAATCGGCACTCACCCCAGAGCAAGCCGATACGGTATCATCATCATCATAATTAACAGTTTTAGCAATCATATGTTTTCCTGCTGTTTACTGGGAATGCCATATCTCAGAGAGTACCTGCATTAACTATTCTAGGTGACAATTGTGTATCCAGAAATCTACCACCAAATTAGGCGTTCCCCGTGTAAAATTTAATTTCTATTGGAGGGACTGAGGCCCGATTCGGATGATACCTACTACTGGACTTTATATGCATATTCAGGGATTATTCTTCCAGAAAATTGTTTCACCAGATTAGGTAAGGAGCGAATGAGTGGCCACGTATAACAGAGAAAGAGAGAGAGAGTGAAATATTTTCTTTTGTTACAGGAAACATTGTACCTGCAAACTTCTGTTTTTTTTACTATTGTTTATTTTTTTTTACTGAATAGCATTTTAGTGGGAACTTTTTGTTTTCTTTACTGTCTATTCTATATCCTAGTGTTAATCTTTGACCTTTTGGGTTATTAACTTCCTTTGGGATCCTTTTTTTCTCAACAAGGGGGAGGGCACTTATTGGGTTATTTTCCTATGTCTGTAAACATGATTATATATATATATATATATAATATATATATTTATTTATATATATATATATATATATATATATAATATATATATATATATATATATATATAAAGTTTAATTATGTATAAAGTTTAAGTGATAATAAACTAAACAAAACTTAATTTAGTGTGTCGGTCATACCCATATCCATTTACCATAGTTTTTCGCGTTTGTGTGACTTGTTGTCACATAATTTTGTGTGTGTGAGTAGTAAACTTATAATTATACTTATAGGGAGGTTTGACAGATTGTCTGATAACAAAAGATAGTCGTACAGATAGGCTGGACTAGAGAAACCAGTCATTCAAGAGACAGATCTTCACCTTAATCTATTCACTCGTGGAATCTATTCTAACACCTTTCTTTCTCATATTCCCCCACCTTCTACTCTACTCAGACGGGACCAAATAAATCTCTAACATATCTAAAAATGTACGACAACATATAATCATTTATTCTGAACTGTCTTTATGCTTTTTCAGTCGGTCTTATTGTCTGTCTAATTTTGTCATTCCTAACATGCGGAAGTGAGTTATGGACAATCAGTAAAGAAGCAGGAAAAGACCTGGAGGTCACAGACATGTGGTTTAAGAGAAGAGTGTTAAGAATACCTTGAACAGCGTACAAGAATAATGAGGATGTCCCGATAGAAGCCCATACGCAAAGGAAGCTTATTTCTCACATTAAAAGGAAACTCTCCACTTTATTTGGGCGTGTTATGAGAAGAAAACTTAAATCTTTGTGAAAACAGTAAAGACTGAAGAAAAGAGAGAGAGAGGATGACAAATAGAGAAGAAGCCGGAGAGTTTTGACATCATGGCATGGAGCAAAGTCAACAGTATATTAAAAAACAGCAATGGGGGACAGGAAGCTTTTGAGAGACCTGATCACCTGTGCCGTCAAGCATGATGCTTAAAGAAGAAGAGTGTCTGTCTATTTGTATGTTTTACTGTCTGTCTGCTATATTTTCTGTCTACATGTATGTCTGTCTGTAAATTAGGCTGCTAGTTGTCTGTCATCTGCTTTCATGTTTGTCTTTGTGTGAGCTTGTTCACCTAGTTGACTGTCAGTCTTATTGTCTTTCTGTCTGTCTGCCGCGTACCTGAGTGTGTCTGTTTTTCTGTTAATTTCCATATTCTGTCTGTACAACCGTTCGTTTTTCTGTCTCGGTTTTCTTTCCGCCGTTGTGTTACCGGGTCCCGAAAGGGGAGCAAAAACATAGTAACATCGTACCCTACCAGGTTTGTCGTAGAAGGCGACCAAGGGTGGTTGAGCATTGGATCGGCCAATCCCATCTTGTAGAAACGCAAAAAAAAAAAAAAATAAGAATTTCAGCAACGCGTAAAAGTCATCCAAATCAAATAATTCACATGATCCAACTCAGCAGTTGAAGACAGAAGAAGTATTTGAAAGAGACATGCGGAGATGTTCTTGGATCATGGACAAAGAGCGCGCAAGCGCTAATCATGGACAACACGAGATACCCTCAGTAAGATAAACGAGAGATGGGGAATAACGATCTAAACAGAAGCAAAGCCAAAGTAGCGGTTATGAAAATGTCGTTTGCAGTTTAGACGGAGAATAGCTTTGGAAACCGATGAGGCATTGTGTGGACTATCACGTACTTTCATTAACCTAATAAGGAAAGATATGAAGTCTTGAGATTCAGAATTCTTCGTGAAGGAAAACTTACAGAACCTTTTGAGATCCGAACCTAGGCATCTTGTCATCATTTCTCTTCTGCTAGCTATAGATTCGCTCATGACAACGACATCCACCAACAGAAACGGAAGTCCGCGAACTTAAAGACTAGAGCTCGATGATCTAGATTGTGCCGTTGACCTGCCTCTTCTGTCCCATTACTGTAGCCGGATGCGAGACAGAATGAGAATCTTTGATAACATCTGACAACAACAGGATCGTCGATAGCTCTCAAATAATCACGTTTGTTTCTCTCATAGTATTGCGGGTCTGTTTCAGATTTATATCATCATCTTACAGTTTCTCTCTAAAAAGGGTTGGTGAAGGCCATGCTTCTGTCCATCACCAACCAATATCTGCTTACTCGGAGCAAGCAAGAGGACATGCACACAATCATAGCTGGCAGACGCTGGAGCTGGGTTGGCCATGTCCTCAGAAGAGACCCCGATGCCATCACAAGAACAGCTATGCTATGGACCCCTGAAGGAAAACGAAAGAGAGGCCGACCAAAAACAACTTGGCGGAGGACTGTGGAGGCTAAGATGCAAAGAATGAACCAGAGATGGGGCACTGTACGAAGGATGGCCACCGACCGAGCAAAGTGGAATCAATTTGATGTTGCCCTACAAGACGCCACCAGGCGTGATGGCCACTGACTGCTTTGACGGTCGGCTGCTAAGGATCAAAGAAGAAGAAAGAAGATGCTTCTCTCGTAGAGCCATAATTTTTTTTTGAGGAAATTTTCTATTTGCTTGTCTTTTACGCATAGAATTCGGTCTAAAAAGAGAAACGACTAAGATTATGAGGATAAATGCTGCCGACATTAACCGATTGCGCTTGGACAAACCCCTATACAAGATATAGGGTATGTATCTTCGCAGCAACTTTGACAAAGTTGAAGGAAGTGTAACGGGAAATAAATGGAATTCAGAAGCAACCAAGGCTAACATAAAAATTGGAATCTTGAACTCAGGTGTCTGCACAGTTCTGTAGTATGGTATGGGTATATGAGGAGGAATGCCGTACGACGGGGGTAAAACTGTAGAAAGGAAAAAAAAACACAAATAGTGATACGTCTTACTGGGAGAAAGGACAAGAAAACCTGTCCTTTCTCCCAGTAAGACGTATCACGATTTGTGTTTTTGTTGTTTTTCATTGTACAGTTCTGTAGTATGGCAGTGAAACATGGAGAAGAACAAAAACGTCATCCAATAAGTTAAAGACTGTCATAAATGAGTGTTGACGCAGGAAAGGGACACAGAAAACATTCAAAGTCCTTGAGTAGTTGCAACATGATTAGGAAGGGTTGGCGTGAAATTGTTGAAGCCTTGTTCTCCTCGGAGAGCTAATAGGCAATGATTGAATCCATGTAGTTGTCATTGTCTCTGTGCGTGTTTGTTTCTTTGCCGGTCTAATTAAACTATTGTATTTGTTATCACTGTGTTGCTGCTAAAAACTTGTAGCAACTTATTCTGACCATGCATTCTGACTAGATTCATTTTTTAATGCATGGGAAGGAACTCATGAAATTGTAGTCACTTTTATTTCTACAGTCGTCTAATCTTGATAGCTATCGTTAAGAAGTTGTCTTATCTTGATAGCTAGGGTTGCCGATAGCTGTGTGAACGATTTTGAGTCACGACCATATATGGAGCGCTCAGATCGTCAGTTCTTTGAAAACAGTTGGCAATCGCAATGTTTCAAGATTCATTTCCTTTTAAGGTAATAGGTCTTAAGTCGAACATTGTAGAACATTCTTCGTTTCGTAAATTGGCCTGAGTTGTATTCGATTCGCGTTTTCTGCGCATGTCCCTTTTTGTGGCGTTGGTAAAACGATTTCCGCCCAGGTCAGTCTGTGCTGAGAAGCTGTGAAGGCGAGACGTAGCTATGTGCTAGTCTTCGCTTAGTTTATTCAGGAAGGAGTCCTCATGATTGTTGTTCCTATCTTGAGATGATATATCTCTGTGTTATTCCTAATGCCTGGAGGCATATGTGATTATTCATTTAATTCCTTATGAACAGGTAATTAAATCCCTTTTTTTGGCTGAGTAACTTTATCGCCATCTTGTGATGTTGACTTTTGCTTAGCCTGCCTTATTCTAAAGTCTACGATATGACTAGTTTGCTCAGCTCATGATCCACTTAGATTGTCACGCATCGATTGATGCCTGTCCTACGGACTATTTGCTTCCTGAACTTTGTTGATGGATCTAGGTTTGATACCTTTGCTGTATAAGGAACATAGAGGACGATAATGTGGCGCTCAAAAGACATGCCTGTCTTGTTGAGGTCAAATCGAGGAGACCATCTTTAATCTCCTAGTTGATATCTACTAGCCCTTATGGAAAGGGGAAGTTCACTACCTGACTACATGTACAGCTTGTCATGATATCCTAAAAGGCAGATGATGCACATTATTTTGATGCTGTCTGCTGTGCCTGTTGAATTGACGACATATGTAATAATGACTGTTTGATCGTACCTATGATGTACCTGCTTGTTTATGTCTACACACTTCGTCATTGTGGCGTTTATAATAAATTATACAAAACCGTCACTAGCTGTTGCAAGCATCATTGGCTTTTCACGTCGTGAGTTAACGTGACGTCCTTGTGTGGATTGCCTTGCTTGTAATGCTCACTGTCTGAATACACATCTACATCCTACACACTTAAACCAGACAAAAGACACCATGCTACTACGCCTCATCATCCCTGGTGTCTGAGGGTGGCACACTACTCTGCAAAGGCCAGGATTGTTATACCTTTAGAGAAGCAGATGAAATACAACACCCTCAACGTTGTGTGGCAAATGGGACATCCTCCACAGAACATTTATCAACACATATAATACTTACGCCACATTTGCTACGCTACATTTGGTGGCCATAAGCTGGTTTGATCTGGTACCAGCATACTCGGGGTCCCTTACCCGCTTCATTCAGCACTCTACAACAGTCTACAGACAACATCTACAAGACAACAACAGAAGTGCAGAGTTACGAAATTACTCGGCGTTGCCCAGGAACTTTTTTGGAATTTTCAACAATTGCTGTTCCAAGTCAAGAAAGTGACATTTCCCAGTTTTGTTACATACGGGAGAATCGATTTGTTGCTGTTCTGCTTTGGAGAAGGCCAAGTTCCATCGCTGACGAGTTCTACACTTCTTGTACACTGCATGTACCGTTTGAAAACTCAAGTCTCAACCATCGTCGTAGCTGTTTTGATGCAAGTACAGATGGCAATCAACGTTGGATCTTTGATCTCAGAATGCTGATTACATCCTGTTTGCTGTACTGACGATTGGAGTTCCATAAGTTAAGTGGCCTGTTTGTTTGTGAACTGTGCCCTTATACTTCTACTGAGTCTTCTGTGTTTCATCTCATTCTTTTGTTTACATGTTATATGTTGTTATTTGTATATTTATATTTATATGTTTATGTTTCTGCGGGTTTTCGGTTGGGCGGAGTCTCCCTTAGATCATACCACGTGATAGAGGTCGTCTATCGTGAGCGTTTTCTATAGGGTGTGCAAATTTCCGATACTGGAATTTGCAAAGCGACTGCTGTTGCTATTTTTTGTTAGTTGTGATGCCATGTGTTAGTATTGTTTTCGTTATTTTTCTGCATTCTTTAGTTCTGTTTTGATTTGTTTGTACTTGCTAGCCTCCTCTTTACTATAGTTTAGTTTCATACAACATTTTTGTTTATACACTGTGGTGTCTTGTATTTGTGTTATCTTCTCGTAGATATCATCACATTTTTTGTGATATTTCTTTAATTTTCGCTTTATTTTTTGTTGATTTCTACGAATGTATTCGTATTGTTGCTAAATCTTTGTATTGTTTACATTGTATTGTTTACATTGTATTGTTTACAGTGTAATGTTTACATTGTTATTGTTTACATTGTGATTGTGTTTACATAGTCATTGGTTACACTTATAGTAGTTAATTCACATTTAATAGTGGGTTATGCTTATGCATTACTACTACACTGATGATTAATAAATGATGAATAGTATTGTGCACTATTGAATGGGAAGTGCACCTATGATCAAAAGTTGATTGATGATATTTCAAAAAGGTATATACACAAGTTCTTTGATATAAGACTTGTTTCCCACAGAGATTGGGATAATAATATGGTGTTGTGAGTAAACAAGTGCTTCATTTAAGACTTGTTATAATTAAATTTGAAATAAGATAATTAATTATTTCAGGTTGTGGACTCATATTATTACACATCATGGCTACATTTGAGCACTTTATTGAGCAGGGTAAATTGCTTGGGAAGACTGGTGATAAGTTAGAAGAATTTGCAACTGCTCAATATGATAAAGCAATGGAAGCTGAACAAAAGAAACTGCAAATGCAGGTGGATGAAAAAAGATTCCAAATGGAAATGGAAAAACAAAAAAGAGAAGCAGAAGCAAAAGCTGAAGAGAAAAGACTTGAGGCTGAAAATAAAAGACTTGAAATAGAGGCTGAAAATAAAAGACTTGAAAAAGAGGCTGAAAATAAAAGACTTGAAATAGAGGCTGAAAATAAAAGGTTAAAAAAGCAAGCTGAAGTTGAAGAAAGGAAGTTACAAAGAGAGTCTGAAGAGAGAAAAGCAAAAATGGAGCATGAAGAAAAACTCTTAGCTTTGGAAGTTGAGAAATTAAGGGTGATGAACATAGGTAATACTAATGATGCAAATAAGGTCTCAGATAAGACTAATGCAAGCACTTTCAAACTTAACCTACCACCATTCAATGCTTCCATCGACGATATAACATTCTATTTGGACAGATTTGAAACTTCATGTAAAGTACATAACATAGATAAATCATTGCAGGTTTATCATTTGTCCAAAAATACTTAGAGGTGATGCTTTGAGTATGTTAAGCATGGTAGATGAGCCTGACAAGAACAACTATGATGTTGTCAGGGCTATATTGTTAAAAAAATACCAACTTGACGAAGACGGCTATCGTCTTCAATTTAAAAATATGTTACCAGAAACTGGTGTGCAATTCTCTGAATTCATATCAAAGACACGTCTTACATTTTTACGTTGGGTGGAGCTGTCTAAGACAGAAAAAACTTATGAAGGACTTATGGAATTAATACTTAGAGACAAAGTCATGTCTTCTGTTAATGAGTCTTTCCTTGCTTTCCTTCATGAACGTAAACCTAAAACAATAAAAGAAATGGAAGATTTCTGTAGCCAATACATAACTGCTCATCCTCACGCAACCATTGGTAACTCTAAAGTAAAAGAAGGTCTGCCAGTTGCTTCGGCAGCACCTTATAGTCAAAACACTAGTAATAGATTCCAACAAAATTTTGATAAGAAAAGTAACCGTAGTTACGGTCAAAATTATGGAAATCAATTTCAGGGTGATTCTTCGTCGAAGAATTGGAGACGAGCTGACAGTCCTCGTTACTTCCAACCTAATAATTTTAGGCATTTCAGAAGAGGATATGGTAACAGAGGTTTTTCCTCGCGTAGACCTCAAAACCAAACAAATAGATGTTCACATCAATGTGGACATGATAATAATCATGGAAACTGTAGTTCGAAACATGATAACAGTTATAATAGAGACAATAATAACTACAGAGACAATAACAACAGTGATAACTTCAGAGGTAATAGTAGTCGCGGTAGATCTCAATACAAAAAAAAAGAGATATCAGCAGGCTAACTCGGTTCAACAAGAATCTCAGGGAGCCTGTAATCAGGTTTCTGATAATAAAAAACTCTGACACTGTCACTTGTTCTTCATTTGACTTTGGGAGAGCAAACAAGTGCCCCCAATGCAGTACTTTGTTCGAACCGACTACAATATCGACTTTGAGTTGTGGTCACCCTCTCCCCGCTCTTCCTGCTTCGGTTGCACATGACGGGAGAGGTTCTCTAATCCTACATAAGGGTCTTGTTAATAATACTCCGGTCTCACTACTTTTCGATTCCGGATGCACCACTATTGGTGTTAGACAATCGCTTGTAGATCCATCCTGTGCGACAGGAAGGGTTATCAAATGTGTCACATTTGGCGGCACTCTAGAGAAATATCCTACTGCTATAATTCACATTGCCACTCCTTTCTTTACGGGAGATGTGCATGCCTGTCTCTTACCTAATCCTATTGCGGACCTTATTATTGGTCGTATCCACGGAGTTAGGGAATGTACCCCACAGCAGATTGCTGCTTGGGAAGATGATAATATGCAAGCTACCAATGCAGTGGTTACAAGAGCACAAGCTCTACAAACACCGCAAACTTCGTTGAATAATGATAATGAAGTTCATAGCCAAGATAGTGCCTTGGTTATTTCTCGTGACTCGTTCATAAAATTACAAGAAGAAGATCCTACGCTAAAGAAATTCTTCATTCTTGCGAAGAAAGGTGATCCAAATAAGGATACACAAAGAAAATCTTGGATAGAAATGAAAAACGGCGTACTTGTACGTATGGTACAAGACTCGGCTACGTCAGCACATTCGCAAATTCTTGTTCCCAAGAGTATGAGAGTGCAAATATTGCAACATGCTCATGACTCGCAATGTGCTGGACACATGGGATTTTCCCGTACAAAGTCGAGAGTCCTTGCGGCTTTCTTTTGGCCCTTTGTTAACAAGGACTTCCGTATATACTGCCGATCATGTCAGGTATGTCAGGAGGTCAAATCTAGAGGACCACGACATGCTGCGCCTATCCAGGCTGCTGACATCCCTATTCGGCCATTCCAGAAAATGGCCATAGATATTATTGGCCCTTTTAAGATAAAGTCGGCCAGAGGACATCAGTTTATTCTTACATGTGTCGATATGTGCACACGTTGGCCAGAGGCTATCCCTCTAAAGAGCATATCTACTACAGATATCGCAGATGCTCTTTGGCTGATATTTTCTCGCTTGGGGTTCCCCAGAGAAATACTGTCAGACCATGGAACTCAACTCATATCTGATACTATGTCTCAAATAATGTCTACCTTACACATTAAAAGATCTCTCAGTAGCATCTATCATCCTATGTCTAATGGGTTAGTTGAGCGTCTGAATAGAACGCTCAAGACTTTACTTGGTAAGATAACTGAAGACCATCCTCAAGATTGGGACAGGGTTTTACCTGCGGCTCTCTTTGCCTATAGAGAGGTCCCAAATTAGCACACAGGATTTTCTCCCTTTGAACTTGTCTTTGGCGCGCGTTCGCGCGGCCCTATGTCTTTATTACACGATCTCATCACTGCCGATGATATTAGTGATGACACTCAATCTTCATATGAGTATGTCATTGCTCTGAGGCAAAAGATCATTGAGGCATGCAAACTAGCGACTGCTTCGTCAGAAATTGCTAAAGAAAAAGCAAGGCAGTTTGCTAACAAGAACAGATGTCTACGACAACTTTGTCCAGGTGACAAAGCATTCGTCCTACTCCCCAGTAGGGAAAATAGACTTCTGATTGCATGGAAAGGTCCATATGCAATAGTCTCACGAATTTCCGATGTTGACTATGTGGTCGATATAGATGGAAAGCATAAGACTTTCCATATCAACATGCTGACGGAATTTCATGAGCGTCCAGACTATTTGCTGCCTATTTTTCAGGCAACGGACGAATCTTCGGTACCTCATGGTCATTACTCATCCCTGTCTGTCATACAGGATGAGGAATCTGTTTTTTCTGATGTCGATCTCCCTCTTCCAGTGGTTCCACTACATTCTATGGAATCTTGGAAAGATGTGTCCATTTCTCCTAATCTTTCTGTTGATGAACATCGTCAAGTCTCGTCGATGTTACAGACATTTAAGGATGTTCTAACCGACATCCCTGGTCACACGAATGTCATAGAACATGACATAATTCTTACCGACAGTAATCCTATTAGGGTTAGGCCGTATCCTATCCCTATACACTTTCAGTCACAAGTGGAAAAGGAATTGGATGAAATGATCCAATTAAACATAATTAAACCATCGACTTCTCCATATTCTTCTTCCATGGTTATTGTTCGGAAGAAAGATAAGAACATACGAATTTGCGTTGATTATCGCAAATTAAATCAAGTCACAAAGTTCGATGCTGAACCTATGCCTTTACTAGAGGATCTACTTAGTAGACTTTCTAATTCTAGATTCTTCACTAAACTTGACTTGTCAAAAGGTTATTGGCAAGTGCCTTTAGCAGATCATGCCAAACCTCTGACTGCTTTCTCTACACCTAGGGGTTTATTTCAATGGAATGTAATGCCTTTCGGTCTTATGAACGCCCCTGCTACTTTCGTTCGCATGATGCGTCGAATTCTTTCTCATCGTTCAGATGTCATCGCTTACTTAGATGATATCTGTCTCTTCAGTGATTCTTGGGAAGATCACTATCTGGGTTTATATGACCTACTGTCTACTCTACGTGAGTATAATCTGACAGCAAAACCTTCTAAAGCTTATATTGGTTTTGGTGAAATTTCTTTCTTGGGTCATCGTGTTGGTCATGGTCTCTTGAAGACAGAAGACCACAATACTTCGAAAATATTGAACATCTCTGTACCTAAAACGAAGAAACAAGTCCGGAGTCTCTTGGGGTTAATCCAATTCTATGGGAGATTTATTCCGAATCTATCTTCGATAATGGCACCTCTGTCAACGTTGTTGAAGAAAGGGTCACCTAATTTGATTCGTTGGTCTCAGGAATGTCAATCTTCCTTAGACCAGATTAAAAGTATATTTTCTTCTCCTCCCATCCTAAGATTACCTACTCTTGATAGAACTTTTGTTCTTCGAAGTGATGCTTCATCCACTGGAATCGGAGCAGCACTTATGCAGGAATATGCTGAAACTCTGCATCCTGTCATGTACATTTCTAGAAAACTAAATGCGGCAGAGAGGAACTACTCGGTTTTAGACCGTGAATTGTTAGCTATGGTTTGGTCTATTCTCAAACTACAAAGATTCCTCCTGGGCGCACATTTCATTCTAGAAACTGATCAGAAAGCTCTTACAGCTATTCAGACTAAGAACTTGAAGAGTTCGAGATCCACTCGATATGCTATTGCTCTTCAACCTTTTCACTTCACGGTACGAGCTATCCGTGGGTCGGATAATGTGATGGCTGACATTCTGTCTAGATGCCCACATGATTCCAACTAATACTTCTGTTCTATTTCTAGATATACGACAGAGCCATAACACACCTATATTACTACAATACATTAGCACATCTGTCCTCACTTTAGGTGAACACATACTATTGTGCTTTGTTATCATCTTCTTCTGTTCCCATCTTTAATATAAGAAGAAGACTGAGTAGTTAATATAAGGGCCGAAAGTTCCAAAGGCCACAATTTTTAATAATAATGTATTGTATAGTATGAAACTTAATGGCTATTAAATAGAATTATATTGGTTGTTTTTTCTCAGCACGTTATTGTTGATCTGAGAAGCTACCTTTCTGTTGTCAAACATGGAGAGTTCCACATTGTACAGTTTCTTTGGAACGACAGGAGATGTGTCCTCGATCTTCATTTATATTTAATTTCATTGTGTAATGGTAATATTAAACATTTAGATAATGTAATATTTAACATTCAATATCAGATGTGTACATCCATTCTAAGCGGTATTAGATTATGACACTGCTATTTGATTATAATGATATGAACTTGCATATTTATATTGTATTTTCATGCAAGCGTAGTGAGTGTTGATGGCACCTCCCCGATATTTTTTGAATCAGATTTTTTATCTGTTGAGAAATATTCTCACCAGACACTTTATGTGTCAATTTAGCCTCATATTAGGCAGTGCAATTACTTATCCCCGCATAATTCGTGCGTTGTTAAACCGTTTTTGGTTTTACTCTTGGATATTTAAAAAAAAAAAAAATGTTGCACATTTTTTTTTTATCGGGAGGTGGCGGTAATGTTGCTGCTAAAAACTTGTAGCAACTTATTCTGACCATGCATTCTGACTAGATTCATTTTTTAATGCATGGGAAGGAACTCATGAAATTGTAGTCACTTTTATTTCTACAGTCGTCTAATCTTGATAGCTATCTTTAAGAAGTTGTCTTATCTTGATAGCTAGGGTTGCCGATAGCTGTGTGAACGATTTTGAGTCACGACCATATATGGAGCGCTCAGATCGTCAGTTCTTTGAAAACAGTTGGCAATCGCAATGTTCCAAGATTCATTTCCTTTTAAGGTAATAGGTCTTAAGTCGAACATTGTAGAACATTCTTCGTTTCGTAAATTGGCCTGAGTTGTATTCGATTCGCGTTTTCTGCGCATGTCCCTTTTTGTGGCGTTGGTAAAACGATTTCCGCCCAGGTCAGTCTGTGCTGAGAAGCTGTGAAGGCGAGACGTAGCTATGTGCTAGTCTTCGCTTAGTTTATTCAGGAAGGAGTCCTCATGATTGTTGTTCCTATCTTGAGATGATATATCTCTGTGTTATTCCTAATGCCTGGAGGCATATGTGATTATTCATTTAATTCCTTATGAACAGGTAATTAAATCCCTTTTTTTGGCTGAGTAACTTTATCGCCATCTTGTGATGTTGACTTTTGCTTAGCCTGCCTTATTCTAAAGTCTACGATATGACTAGTTTGCTCAGCTCATGATCCACTTAGATTGTCACGCATCGATTGATGCCTGTCCTACGGACTATTTGCTTCCTGAACTTTGTTGATGGATCTAGGTTTGATACCTTTGCTGTATAAGGAACATAGAGGACGATAATGTGGCGCTCAAAAGACATGCCTGTCTTGTTGAGGTCAAATCGAGGAGACCATCTTTAATCTCCTAGTTGATATCTACTAGCCCTTATGGAAAGGGGAAGTTCACTACCTGACTACATGTACAGCTTGTCATGATATCCTAAAAGGCAGATGATGCACATTATTTTGATGCTGTCTGCTGTGCCTGTTGAATTGACGACATATGTAATAATGACTGTTTGATCGTACCTATGATGTACCTGCTTGTTTATGTCTACACACTTCGTCATTGTGGCGTTTATAATAAATTATACAAAACCGTCACTAGCTGTTGCAAGCATCATTGACTTTTCACGTCGTGAGTTAACGTGACGTCCTTGTGTGGATTGCCTTGCTTGTAATGCTCACTGTCTGAATACACATCTACATCCTACATCCTACACACTTAAACCAGACAAAAGACACCATGCTACTACGCCTCATCATCCCTGGTGTCTGAGGGTGGCACACTACTCTGCAAAGGCCAGGATTGTTATACCTTTAGAGAAGCAGATGAAATACAACACCCTCAACGTTGTGTGGTAAATGGGACATCCTCCACAGAACATTTATCAACACATATAATACTTACGCCACATTTGCTACGCTACACACTGTATCACCGTATTTAATTTAACCACTTTCAGTTATTTGTGTGATGTTACACAGGGTGTCCCTAAAATCTTTATGCAACTTGAAACGTTCATAGAGTTGGATAGAAGTGTGATAGGGTGGGCGAGATGATGATGATTATATTGTGATGTGTGATCACTCTCTTGCTTACACTCGCACCGACCCGAACAACAATAAAACTCTTGATTCTAGAGGCAGGGGCTATATTTATTTTTATAACCCATTCAGTGACAAAGCAAACATTAAACAAATAAACTAGCGAACATAACAAAACAAAGCTAAACAAAACACCCAACAGTGCCCGATGCTAATCTGAAGAAGCAAACAAAGCACAGAATAGTTAAAATCATAATATAATACTGAATGAGAAACACCACGCTCTCACCCGTCAAACTGTCCTACGCCGCCACCTGACACACTCAACTATCACACACACACACACACACACACACACACACTCATGTGTGTCGTCCAATGCGATTAGTATGGTGTTGTGCATGAGGCTGGCAACCTCACCATGTAACACAGATTGCTACCAAAACCACTACTGCCCGAGCATCTGAATGCTTAATATGAAGGCAAACCACACTGTTGGCCCCATGCTCCCTCAGGAGCGGAGAAGAGAAATATATACCTTGAAGTGAGCCCACGTGCTCTCACAACCATTCCTCACATAACCATAATTAAATAATCATAAAATGGACATAAAATAATATTCAACTATATGTACAACAAATACTCTCAGTAATTAGAATAAGCTACTACCTCGTAACCGATCCACATCAGTATTCGTTACTGCATTCTGAAGCATGTCGTATGTGACGACTGGTGCGCCTGGCAACAAGCGTGTCGTATATGACCACTGGTGCGACTGGGAATCTCATCACATGAAACACATCGTTACCGAAACAACCACTGCAATAGCATAAAAATGCTTCTTGTCGGCTTGTGATAGACACCAGTCACATTGGTGTTTCCATGCTCCGCCGGGAGCAACCAGAGAAACACATGTCTCAACAAAGGAGTGGCCTCGCGCTCTCCAGAAATCTAAATACATATTCTCACCTCACAGTAACCCATTAAATATACAGTAGAATTATCAATAAACGTGAAATACACTAAATTACTCTTACATAAAGAATACAATATAATTATTCTCGACTTAAGCCAAACTGGGACTAAATACACAACGTGCCACATGGCGTAACATTTACCAAGAAAACTCTCTCTTTCCTTTACTGGGGAACATTATCTTTATCTGCTTCCCACCCCCGTCTCAATTCACACAATATAAAACTGCGTAACATTAAGTGATAACTAAGAGTGTTACCGCAGACCCCCGCGCCGCTTTTATACAATCACCACGTGGCTCTCCCTGTTGCCATCTTCCCAACTAGTTAATATTATCTAAATTGCAGTTTCTGATAACATTTCTGTCCAGTTTCATGTATAAAACACTCTCCTACTAAATTTGCCCGGTCTGATGGATGAAATACTTGATACTAAATTCTCACATCTGGATTTAGGCTTTGCGTGCCTAATAAAACCTATCAAACATTATTTTCACTCATCTATCATTTCAAGACTAAATTATAATGTCCTAAAAAGACATTTCCTTTGGAAACACATCTATCTATATCACTCAACATTAAAATAGCCACATCGATATTATTTCCGAATTAAATAAAACTAATTCTAATTTAAATTAACTCACGTGCTCAAGGCATTTACAGCTTGGCTCTGTCATCTGTTCTCTCTGGCGGCTGTGGCAAAATAGGCCCGCTTGTAGTTCGCTATCTCTTTTTATAGGCACTAGGCTAATCACTCAACTACTGCGCGCTGGGCGTATTAATCTTGGCTACTTAAATATCACACGCGATAATCGCTTAGGAATAGCGAAAACACAAATAAAACCTACAGCTATTTAATATAACACAATTCTACACCACAACTTAATTTAAAGGCATTATTGTGGCCTCATTACATATCTTCTACTTCAGACTTTTCACAACCCAGAATGCTTCGCGCACATCGAAAATAATCTGCCCAAAAACAGGTAGGGGGCGGGCGTCTCCTTTTCGGCCCCATCACACATCTCCCTCCTGATTTTGTTGTCGTCCCGACAACATCACTACCTCTGGCGCTTCAGTCGACATCTCTTAGATCGTTGGTGCTGCGTTTGATTATTTCTCAGCGGCGATGTTTTGGGCTCAGATTCTGTATTCGGTACAACTCGGCTGGGGACCCTCTTGGTCGTTATGTCCCCAGTTGTACGTTGTCGGGCTGGCAGTTGCTGTGGTCTAGAAGACTCGCACACCTGTGCCGCATCGCTGCCTGCCCGTGACGTCTGCCTGTCAGTGCTTGTAGCTGTCGAATCTGTAGGGGGATTGCTCCTGACGTGCTTGACACTCGTTTTGCGTGGACGGTGGCCAACATTCCCCACTATCTGCTTTTGATGTGTCTCCTCCTCTGAACCTTGACTTGCACTCCCTCCTCTCTGCTTAAGACGAGTTTCCTCCCCTAACCGACTACCAATCTTCTCGGCGCCCTTAGGGTGACAGTTGTCACGGTCATCTCTTGGCTTGCACCCGGAAGGAAACCTGGTTGTGGTAGCACGTCTCGGGAAAGAGCTCTTTGAGGGACAGGCGGCTATCAAATATTCAGTTGACTTGCATCGAAAACATCTCTTCGGAAGCGGGCCTTGAGGGCACTTGGCTGCCATGTGGTCTGACAAGTCTCCACAATTGTAGCATCTTATCTTTCTGGGCTTCCTCTGTGCCATGGGTCGCTTCCTGCTGCCCTTACACTCTTGACCGCCAATGCCGCATACATAAATTGCTTCCATGCCCTGGACCGATGGTTTGCTGTCAAACTCTACTCGTTCATTCTTCGCCAGACTCCGGAATCCCTTTCTGTAGATCTTGGTCTGATGTACGAATACATCAATACCTCCATCATCTGGCGTGATGAACCCCCATCCCCTGTGGACACTATACCACTTGCACATCCCTTTTCGCCTTGTCGGTGCCACTGCGTTTATCGGTGCTGTCAGCTCACAGCTTTCCTTGGCAACAGCCTGACTCTCACACGCAAGAAGGTCTAGTTGAGGTTCCTGCGGACACACCTCCTCGTCTTGCGTTGGCTGTTCCCGCGGCTGGCATGGTGCTCTCTTTCTCTGCACCTCCTTTTGTGCTGGCGAACTGGCCTCTGACATCTGTGCTATCTGGGACTTTAGGAAGGATAATTCTGCCCTGAGTGCCTCCTCCTCCTTCTTAACTTCTGCACTTGATATCTGGACCAGTGTCTCAGGCTTTTTACTTTCACCATAAACAGCATATTCCCAAGGGAAATTCCTGTTCACCTCACTGACTTGTGGTTGCTCGCTGTAGGCTTTTTTGACAATTTCCAGTAACTGCTCAGGGCTGGCCTTGGCTCCGCCATGTATCCGTAATTCTCTAGATACCCATTTCGTAACGTTGTTCCATATCATGTCTAACTTGTCTTCTGCACAAAAAGGCGCCACCTTCCACGCGGCTTCCACATCTCCCACAAACTCTTGCCAAGTGGGCCTCCCCTCTCCACTAAACAACCTTATCTCTGGCTCCTCCACGTACAGTACCTTCATATGCGCATTAGCCATCTTGCTGCAGGAATGCACTGCTGGGTGTTTACAATATTTGTTAGTTTGCTGTTTGCTCAGTGTCACTGTCTGCCTGATCCTGCCGACAACGCCAATTGTGATAGGGTGGGCGAGATGATGATGATGATTATATTGTGATGTGTGATCACTCTCTTGCTTACACTCGCACCGACCCGAACAACAATAAAACTCTTGATTCTAGAGGCAGGGGCTATATTTATTTTTATAACCCATTCAGTGACAAAGCAAACATTAAACAAATAAACTAGCGAACATAACAAAACAAAGCTAAACAAAACACCCAACAGTGCCCGATGCTAATCTGAAGAAGCAAACAAAGCACAGAATAGTTAAAATCATAATATAATACTGAATGAGAAACACCACGCTCTCACCCGTCAAACTGTCCTACGCCGCCACCTGACACACTCAACTATCACACACACACACACACACACACACTCATGTGTGTCGTCCAATGCGATTAGTATGGTGTTGTGCATGAGGCTGGCAACCTCAACGTGTAACATCGGTTGCTACCAAAAACACTACTGCAAGAACACACCCTCAACTATCACACACACACACTCATGCATGTCGTCCAATGAGACTAGTATGGTGTTGTGCATGAGGCTGGCAACCTCACCATGTAACACAGATTGCTACCAAAACCACTACTGCCCGAGCATCTGAATGCTTAATATGAAGGCAAACCACACTGTTGGCCCCATGCTCCCTCAGGAGCGGAGAAGAGAAATATATACCTCGAAGTGAGCCCACGTGCTCTCACAACCATTCCTCACATAACCATAATTAAATAATCATAAAATGGACATAAAATAATATTCAACTATATGTACAACAAATACTCTCAGTAATTAGAATAAGCTACTACCTCGTAACCGATCCACATCAGTATTCGTTACTGCATTCTGAAGCATGTCGTATGTGACGACTGGTGCGCCTGGCAACAAGCGTGTCGTATATGACCACTGGTGCGACTGGGAATCTCATCACATGAAACACATCGTTACCGAAACAACCACTGCAATAGCATAAAAATGCTTCTTGTCGGCTTGTGATAGACACCAGTCACATTGGTGTTTCCATGCTCCGCCGGGAGCAACCAGAGAAACACATGTCTCAACAAAGGAGTGGCCTCGCGCTCTCCAGAAATCTAAATACATATTCTCACCTCACAGTAACCCATTAAATATACAGTAGAATTATCAATAAACGTGAAATACACTAAATTACTCTTACATAAAGAATACAACATAATTATTCTCGACTTAAGCCAAACTGGGACTAAATACACAACGTGCCACATGGCGTAACATTTACCAAGAAAACTCTCTCTTTCCTTTACTGGGGAACATTATCTTTATCTGCTTCCCGCCCCCGTCTCAATTCACACAATATAAAACTGCGTAACATTAAGTGATAACTAAGAGTGTTACCGCAGACCCCTCGCGCCGCTTTTATACAATCACCACGTGGCTCTCCCTGTTGCCATCTTCCCAACTAGTTAATATTATCTAAATTGCAGTTTCTGATAACATTTCTGTCCAGTTTCATGTATAAAACACTCTCCTACTAAATTTGCCCGGTCTGATGGATGAAATACTTGATACTAAATTCTCACATCTGGATTTAGGCTTTGCGTGCCTAATAAAACCTATCAAACATTATTTTCACTCATCTATCATTTCAAGACTAAATTATAATGTCCTAAAAAGACATTTCCTTTGGAAACACATCTATCTATATCACTCAACATTAAAATAGCCACATCGATATTATTTCCGAATTAAATAAAACTAATTCTAATTTAAATTAACTCACGTGCTCAAGGCATTTACAGCTTGGCTCTGTCGTCTGTTCTCTCTGGCGGCTGTGGCAAAATAGGCCCGCTTGTAGTTCGCTATCTCTTTTTATAGGCACTAGGCTAATCACTCAACTACTGCGCGCTGGGCGTATTAATCTTGGCTACTTAAATATCACACGCGATAATCGCTTAGGAATAGCGAAAACACAAATAAAACCTACAGCTATTTAATATAACACAATTCTACACCACAACTTAATTTAAAGGCATTATTGTGGCCTCATTACATATCTTCTACTTCAGACTTTTCACAACCCAGAATGCTTCGCGCACATCGAAAATAATCTGCCCAAAAACAGGTAGGGGGCGGGCGTCTCCTTTTCGGCCCCATCACAGAAGCACAAAGAAACGCATTTCAAAATATAATTTATCAAGTTTTAACACAATACAGTTCAAATTGTTAGGCTTCAACATAGCTGCCATCTCTCGTGATATTTCACTCCATTCTTTTTTCCCGAATACAGTAAACTCTTTCTTTTACTGTCGCCATTTTCAATCATTTGCAAGATCTAAGAAAAATTAACTCAAAATTGATAACTCTAGCATTTTTAAAAAAATAAGTAAAGGTTTGCCTCGTTTTGACGAGACGCGCACCGTTCAACCTAGACAGTCTGCTGATTGTACTAGAGCGCGTGTCCAAGTATAAAAGACCTTGTGGTCTGGTTAAGTTAATGTAAATTAGGCTTTTATCTACTGTTTATAGCTTGCTTCTACCATGTGTACATCCAAAATTATTATAGTTTAAAGTTGCACAAGGACTTTAGGGACACCTTGGAATAGAGCATCAGACACTGCTAGTCTGTTCATTCCCATTACCTTTCAGTCTCCCAAGAAGCAGAGGCCGTCAACAAATTCACGCCAAGTCCACCCGTACTGTGCCATCTGTTCAAGATCTTTCCGTTATCCACTTTATCCATTTTATGCCTGCCCCCAGTTCCTGTTTCCTTGTGTTTTTTCAATCTCCCTCTTCCTCTCAGGTTAGTGGGACAGCCTTTTTTTTATCCCCATAGTTAGTTATGACTGGATATCGTTACTTTCTGGAGAGCTTTGGTATAGATACAATCACAGAAATATGCAATGATATATACAATACAGGATATTTACCACACGACATTTAGACATCAGTTTTTATAACATTGCCCAAAAAACCAAATGCAACAGAATGTTCAGACTTCAGAACAATCAGCCTGATGAGTCATGCAATTAAGATACTGCTCAAAATCATACAGGAAAGAATAAAAAGTAAAGTAGACAGCGAAATCCAAGAAGAACAGTTTGGTTTTAGACGGAACAGTGGAACAAGAGAGGCAATATTTTGCCTAAGAAGATTAGCAGAAAAATATACAGAGGTCCAAAAAAGTATGTATATGTGCTTCTATGACTATAAGAAGGCTTTTGACAGAATCCATCATGAGAAAATAATTGAATGCCTCAAAGACATAGGTATTGATGGAAATGATATAAGAATACTCAGTAACCTTTATTGGGAGCAAACTGCCACAGTAAGATCGGGAAGGAATTATTCACCATACATAGACATAAAAAGAGGTGTCAGACAAGGTTGTGTGCTGTCCCCCTGCCTATTTAATTTATACACCGAAAAAATTTTCAAACAGATACAGGAAATACCAGGACTGAACATCAGTGGAAGATCAATAAACAACCTTAGATATGCAGATGATACCGTGTTGTTAGCTGAAAGCGAACAGGAGTTACAAGAACTAGTGAAGCAAGTGAACGGTATAAGTCATGAATATGGACTCGACATTAATATTGAGAAAACAAAAACTATGATAATTAGCAAAACAGACGATAAACCCACATTAAAGATAAGCGTAAATGGGAAAATCCTGGAACAAGTCAAGAGCTACGTATATCTCGGTCATATAATAACAGAAGATGGCAGATGTGAAACAGAAATCAAGAAGAGAATAGGAATGGCCAAAGCTACATTCAACAACATGAAACATATACTGACATCCAAACAGTTATCTCATAAATTAAAACTGAGAATCATAAAGTGTTATATATATTCTGCATTTCTGTATGGTGCAGAAACATGGACGATGAATAAGCATTTGGAAGAAAGAATTGAGGCTCTTGAAATGTGGATATATAGAAGAATGGGGCGTATCTCATGGAAGGGGATGAAAACAAATAAGGTGGTCCTAGAAAATCTAGGTATGAAAAGAGAACTAATGAGAGAGGTCAAAGTTCGGCAGCTAAAATACTTTGGCCACATAAAAAGGCATAACACCTTGCAGAAGACTATAACAGAAGGGAGAGTTGAAGGCAAACGTGCAAGGGGAAGACAGCGCTATAAGTGGGAAGATAACATCAAGAGATGGACGGGAAAGAGTCTAGCAGAGTGTACCACCAAGACAAGAGACAGAAGACGTTGGAGATCCATTACAGCCAACCTTCGTTGTGGAGATGGCAACTGATGATGATGATCGTTACTTGTACTACTACTACCTCTCAGTCTATTCATACATTGATAAAACCATTCCGTCTGATCGTATGATAACAGAGCTTATGAGTTTTTTTTTTTTGTTTTTTTTTTTAAGGCAAGAATGAAACAAAATATTCGGCAGAAAATGCCACGACCCACTTCTGGGAAACGTGGATTGATGAGAATGCATTTACGACCTATTACGCGGGGAGATAGCATCTATAGAACGACCTGGTGGATCCTTGGTGCCGTAGCTTTGACATTTAGGTACTGGTGTAAGCCTGGCCTCTTCTGAGTAGCTCACGTAAAGCTCATTACCAGTGGGATGAGCGGGAATCGCGTGCGTCCTTTATGATAAAGGGTGTTTTTATTGTTCAGGTTCTCTTTCGTGGAGGTCTGAAAATCGTGGAGTTGTTTGAGTTCCATCATCATCGTTATCGTCATCTTCGCCGTCATCATCATCATTATCGTCATCGTCGCCGTCATCATCATCATCATCGTCATCATAATTATCATCATCATCATTATCGTCATCATCGTCGTCATCATTATTATAGTCATTGTGACATAATTAGTGCGCTCTCTTCGCCTCTCCAGCAGTACTGAACTACATTTGTTGTGCGTACTGAATTAGGTGCATTATTCTATTGTTAGCACTCTCTTTTTCCCTACTGTCATTGTTCAAGTTTCACGCTTCGATGCATGACCGGGCAAGACAAGCGTATCGTCCATCCCTGAGAGATTAATTGAGTCCCTAAAACGTGGTAATACCACATTTACTCCAGGTAAATGCGAGCACAGAGCGTTTGCTTAAGATTGCATAATTACTTCCGACGACCGCAGGGTTAGGTGATTATAGATAAACGCAATCATGGAAAACATCTGGAAGAGCGAGCTGGACGAATGATGTAAGGAAATTTCCGGACAACCTGGTTATGATCTGGAAAAATGTAAGAAGTTGTAACGTAAACATTACGAACAATTGTCGGATGTAGCAACTCCATGTACGGAGGATGACTGAAATTTTCAAACGCATGAGTCACACAGAATACTGCCCGAGGGAAAGTTTTCATAATATGAACTTTGAATTTGAACTTTCAAATGTGGCATTTGAAGCGCCAGTAAACAACAGCGCCTATTGGGAGTTTGTCAGAAAACACTAGGTGGAAGCGTTGGCCGGGAACCTACGATATAACGTAGAAAAATTTGACATACGGCACTGCATCCATAAATCGTCACAAGTAGACAGACCGGACCTTGCCACAGGAAAGAATAGAGTCAGGATTCTGAATTTGTAGGAACGGAGAAACGTATAAGAGCATCTTTTATCCACTAGAAAAGAAAACTCGCCAATATTAATATGGAACCGGACTCCTACGGAAACTACTCACAAGTCACAGAGTAATTCTAGAATAAGAAATAATATCCCCTACGTGTGTTGGAGGCATCTATGTTAAGTTGCCAAGACTATTTACCTGAGCAAGACATCTAAGATTTGCCTAGTTACTTTGTTGGTGGTACGGATTGGAGAGACCATTTGAGGTTCTACTCACGTTACCAGCTGTACTAGTCTGTGGTTCGAAGCTTGAGATCGACACGTGTAACCTACATCCCATTGGCGGTGAAGATCCCTGCCTTGACCAGAAACGGTTACCTCTAGAATACTTTGGAGACGTAGTGACGGAACCAGCAGCACCAACATTTCAGCAATTTGGAAGCTAAGTCATAAGTTTAGCAGGCCAAATGAAAAGATGAACCATAATTTCCCATAATTACCATTTCATATTTATTCACATTTGTTCCAAAATAATTGATCATTAAATGTGTTAAATGTAGTTTTAATAAATTCGTAGTTGAATTAATTATTACAGAGCGAAAGGCATACGTGTGAATCCTGATTTTAAAAATATGTAGTTATATCTACATCTGAAGAGCCAATAATAATAATAAGAGGAATTTCGCTGAGTTAAATCAGCTGCGGGCTTGATCGAGCTAATTAGAAGATAATCCATCTTCACAAAAGCCGACAGTTCAGATATAAAGTTAACGTGCCCAGACTCATTCAGCATTGTTCTTGACATCTGAAATACCCTATAGATACTACCTCGAGGTAGAAGCATCATTATCCATCTATCTACAACTCTGCCACGAGTAATCTTGTGCGAAGGTAGACACATTTGAAGACCCACATTAGATACTCTAGGTTTTGGCCACTGTTGGACCACTACTGCAGAGCAAGGGGAGGCAACCAGTGTCAGTCATCATCATTATCGACACCATCATCATCGTCATCATCATCATCATTTTCGCTCCTTATAAATCATGAAGCCACCACCACCACTACAGCTAGTCCCCTGGCAGGAGGCTTGCACCTAGGATTCACATGCGGTTGCTACGGTGGTTTCTGTAGCAGTTGTTTGACATGTTGCGGTTGCCAGCCTCATGAACAACCTCATATTAGTGGCCATGCTGGAAATGTCTGAGAGTACACTAGTCTTGTTCTTTCTTTGTCACAAGACAGATCCATCGGGAGCTACACACCACATTTCTGTGCTACCGAATTCTTGCATTGGCATTAATGCTTGATTTGCTTGTTATCATGCTAACATAGTGGAATATTATTTGTTCCAGAGATTGTTTTTCCTATTTTTTATCTGTCTGTTTGTCTGTCTGTCATTTCCCCCCCCCCTCTCTCTCTCTTTCTCTCTCTCTCTCACACATACACTATCTCTCACATACACATTCTCTCTCTCTCTCTCTCTCTCTCTCTCTCTCTCTCTCACACATACACTATTTCTCACACACTCTCTCTCTCTCTCTCTCTCTCTCTCTCTCTCTCTCTCTCTCTCTCTCTATATATATATATATATATATATATATATATATATATATATATATATATATATAATGTGTGTGTGTGTGTGTGTGTGAATGCAGTGATAACATTGATGTCGTAAATTTATTTTGAGAGAAAAGAGTCTTAGAAATAGTGGTCCGGTTTAGAGTGAAAATGATGATGGAAAGCTCAGTGATAGAAAATGTAGAGATTAAATAGTTGCTTCACAGCGTGCTGGAGGAGAGTAAAGACAGACTTATTTACGACAATTCGTCTCTCTCAATCTTCTCTTCCACTCTCCTGGTCAAACAATTATTTGCCAGTTTTACAGACACACCTCTGCGCGCACACCGATTTGGTGTTTTCAAACAAACGGACGACGTAGATACAAACTATATTAAACGAATAGGGGAAAAATTGGGCTTTGGGTATCTCCAACACAGAACTAAATGAGTTTATGTGATTTTATTCACCTTAAACATCAATTACTAACAAATATCAGGTATTACATAAATTATCATAAGTACACAAATGCAAATAACAAGTTTGGGAGGGGTGAAGAAGATTGGTATCGACTAAGCCCTTCCCGCTTATTAGACAAAGATAAACCCAGTCCAGAGATAGATAAAATCAGGAACACGGGTACGTTAACCTAACAGTGAAGTTAATTGCTCTGAAAGAGGTGTTACAAAGTTAGGTATAGGTGATAGAAAAAAACCTGTTCTTCCCAGCTGTTCTTCCCTTTACTAAGCAAATGGAAAGGAGGGGGGTTTTCAACAGACTTAACCAATTATCAACTCCCCCTTAAAGGAACAATGCAGGGAATACAGAAAAATTATATTACTAGGCAAGAAAGCTAACAACAGGGTTACAAAAGAAAAAGATTAAATTTCCTGTCATTCATACACACGCGTGAGGATCCACACTTATATACTCACACACTTACCGAATGCAGCCTCAGACGATCCATAAAATATATAAAAAACAGCAAGTATTCTCTTGACATGTGAACTGTCTAGTCCTTCGATGTCCCGCCCCAGATGTTTGCGAGGTTTTGCTGGTAACAAATATTCTCACTTATCGCAAGACTTGAAGACTAAGAGTTCTTGTGTTTTTATTATATAAAAAAGGAGTCTATGGGATGGCACTGACACAGTTCGGCACAGGGGTGAAAATGAAGTGGTCTCTTTTAATCTTCCGCTATGGTAAAATTCCTTCAATGCGTGATGATAGTAACTGCCCGGAAAGTTTTATTAAATCCAATTGAGGAAAAACTAGGCTCAGTCACAGTCAGGAAAATATGTACTCTCTCACAGTAAACAGTAAATATAATATCGCTACTGGCGATGATTACCTTCCAGTTTATCTTAAAAATGTTATGGGTGGGCTTTATTTCATTTAATTCTGACCGCTAGGTCGCCAAGGACCGCCACAAGATTATATTTAAAAGAAATATTTCTTCAATATGACTGGAAGTTTATAGGATGATTTCTTTATTTCTTTCTTTATTTAGCTGGGACCGCAGGTTACGATCACTCGCTTTGCACAGAATAGAAATCACTGCAAATATATATATATAATCCCGGGGAAAATCTATAACAAGATTTCAATAAAGCTAGTGCTTCTGTAAAGGTCTGGCCAGCGAGTGATAACGTGTCTAGTCTTCATGGTCTATTTAGCTAAAATGGAATGTAAGTTGAGTGGGACATGATAAACTTGACAGCTTATTTCATCCCAGGAACTTTGGGGGATCTGACCGCCAAATCAAGGAAAGAAGCCGCCCCCCCCCCCCTGGTCTTCGTATCTCCGCTCGCTGCTGCCCGTTTCGGCTTTCCCCGTTCGCTCGGTTCTGCGGTTGACACCGAGACGCGAAAATAGCGGCAAGCAACTGCGTCTCGTATCAGGGACCACTACTGTCTTTGATAGCGCCGATAGTCTCCCCTGAAATCCCTCAGTCTGTCTCTTTGATCGTGGTCGCACTATCTGTTTGATTCTGGCGACGCCCCCCACTGGCCAAGTTAATGAAAATAACTGCCTATGATTGTTCAAGAGATGTTAGTGGGCGTGATTTAATCTCTCCTTAAATCAATGCGATGACCAGAATGAACGATAGGTAAACTTTCCGCATATCAATCAGCAAACGTGTTTGCCCTCTGTGTGGAACAGTTGCATAGCTAATGAATCCACGTGAAAGAAGTCCCGTTTTACAAGAATTACAACAAAGTTCAGGGTCAGCCGAGTTCGTCCATCACAATCGTCCCCTCTTTTGAGACGTGAAAACGTGTTTTCATGTTTGATTTATGACGATGAAGCTGCCCTGATCTGTAACTTTTGGATGATTGGTATCTTCACCTTCCTCCTCTTCCTCTGTAGTCCAGTTTCTACTCAGGAAATCAGCCCCGACATTCTGTCTTCCCGGAATATATTCCACTTTGAAAGAATAAACGCTTAAAAGGAGGGCCCAACGCATGATCCTAGCGTTAAATTCTTTATTGGCACCAAGAAATGCTAACGGAGCGTGGTCTGTTTGCACCGTGAAAGATGTACCATAAAGAAACTCATGATGGCGTCTGATACCGCCAATCAGAGCAAGACATTCCCTTTCAACTACGCTGTAGTTCCGTTCCGCTTTATTTAATTTCCGACTGCCATAGGCAACTGGAAATAGCATGTTCAGGTCACTGTCATCGGCTTGAAGCAGTGTTGACCCGATGCCCTGACCTGACGCGTCGACTCTCAGTACAAAAGGTTTCTTGAGGTCAGGCAACCTCAAAATGGGGTATGCAGACAACTGTCCTTTCAAAGTGCTATACGCGTGTTCGCACTTTTGATCCCATATGACCTTATCAGGACAACCTTTCTTTGTGAGGTCAGTCAGAGGTGCCGTCAGTCCGTTGAAGTTCTGGATGTACTTCTGATAGTATGCACATAGCGATATGAAGGAACGTACGTCTTTCTTCGTTCGGGGTCTTTTTGCTGCCACTATTTTCTCCACGTTCTTCTTAATAGGCCAACTGCATCCGTGAGAAATAGTGTGCCCCAGGAAGTCTAACTGTTCAAACCCGATGAGACATTTGCTAGGTCTGGCTGTGAGACCCGTTTCCTGTAGTCTCCTGAGGAGCATAGCAACCGTAGCAATATGTTCTTCATAGGTTTCCGATGCAATTAAGATGTCATCCATGAAATTATGGATATGGGGACTTTGCAAAGGTTCTAGAAGCTTCCTCATCATCCTGGTGAACACTCCTGGTGCGTTATGCAATCCGAACGGCATCACATTAAATGTGTAATGTCCTTCACTAGTGCTGAAAGCTAACAAAGGTTTAATTTCCTCCTTGACTGGTATCTGATAATAACCTTTACTGAGGTCAATCTTGGAGAAGATCTTTGCTTTGCTGAGCTTGGTGAACAACTCAGAAACAGTTTGGAGAGGTTCGGGCTGGAATTCCGTTACAGCGTTTAGCAACCTGTAATCAATGCACAGCCGAACTTCCTTATTGGGCTTCTGCAACAGCACTACACTCGAGCTGTAAGGAGATGTAGACTCACTGAAAATTCCTGCTTGACGCAGCTTGTCTATTTCTTCGCGAAGTGCATCCGCTTTAGCGTACGGGATGGGGTAAACTCTGGTTCGAACAGGGGTCTCGTTTGTTAATTTCATATCAAATTCAATGAGATTTGTTCGACCAGGTACATCCGTTAAGACTGCACTGTACTGTTTTAGTAGAGCCCTGGTTTCTGTTTGTTGTTCTGGTGAGAGATTGTCGCCGAACTTGACATCTTTAAAGGATTCTGTGGGTTGCAGTGGATACTCCATGCAACCATCATCATCTTCCTCGTCTTCCGTTGCTATGGCGACAGCCAGGAGATGCTCGGAGGATGGCACCGGTCTTTCCAAATATTTCTTTAGCAGATTTATGTGGAAGACCTTCTCCTTTCCTTTGATGGAGATCTTGTAGTTGGTACGTGAGATCTTTTTAAGGACGGTAAACGGTCCTTGCCATCCGATGCGAAGTTTATTGCTTCCGGTTGGAAGTAGCAATAGGACTTTCTCCCCTGGTTGTAGTTCTCTCTCTTTTGCAGCTTTGTTGTATCTTTTAGTAATTTTAGCGCGGGCTTTCTTAAGGTTGGTAGTAGCTAGATCCCATCCTAGCTTTAGCCTTTCCTTAAGCTCAGATACATACTTGCTTGCAGAGACGACTGTCTCGTCAGCCTTCTGGTCTGTCAGGGACCGAAGTAAGGCTTCTAGTGGCCCCTTAATAGGTCTGCCAAATAAAAGTGTCGCTGGCGCAAAACCCGTAGACGCTTGGGGTACCTCTCGGTAGGCGAATAAGGCAGCCGATATATATTGGTCCCAGTCTTCCGGTTTCTCCTGACCCAGCTTACGTAACATCATGGTGAGGGTACCGTTAAAACGTTCCACGAGCCCATTTCCGGCCGGATGGTAGGGACTTGTGTGGATATGTTTGGCCCTCAAGATCTTAAAGATCTCCTCCATTAACAGGCTACGGAATTGGGATCCATTGTCCGTCAAAACTTGTTGAGGGAATCCCAACCGTGTAAAAATTTGCACAAGGGCTTCTGCGACATGCTTGGAATTAGTGCATGGTAGCGGTACGGCTTCGGCCCACATAGTGCAAGTGTCAACTAAGGTCAGGATGAACCTGTTCCTTCTTTTGGTCTTTTCCAGAGGACCAATAATGTCGACAGCAACCCGTTCAAATGGAGTCCCTACTATTGGCATTTGCCCCATAGGTACTGGGGGTGTCAAGTGCTTGGGTGCTACCCGTTGGCACTGGGCGCAGGATTTCACATACCTGACAATGTCAGAGTTCATTCCTGGCCACCAATAGTGGTTTTTTTTCGCTGAATAGTGGCGTTTTGTCCCATATGTCCGCTAAAGGGAAGAGAGTGCCCCATTTCTAAGATCTGGTTTCTGTACTGCGTCGGTACTAGGAGCTGGTTATTCCCCGTGTCCGGGTTGCCCGTTCTACGATACAATACGCCATCCTTAGAAAAGATGTCTCCGTTGTGTCTGGGGTCCTTAGCCATGGGCAGTTTTTTTAAAGCAGGGCGCCAGAGTAGGGTCCTTTTGTTGCGCCTCCTTCAGTTCATTCGGCAACAAGTTTGGCGCAGGCTCCCTCTCCTTCTTGGCTTGCCCTCTTGTGGTTACCGCTGCCACAATCGGCTCCTTAGGTCTCCCAATGAACACATATCTACATCCCAAGATAACTGGGTAGATAGGATCATCCATAATGGCCGCTTTAATAACCCCTCTGACAAAATCAGAGTGTATTTCTACCAATGCGATAGGAAGCGTCCTGGGTGCATCACTCCTGAAAACTCCACTAAGTTTGACGGTTTCCTCTGTCTCCTGACCGGGTTTGACTAGGTGCCTAGCGACAATACAATCAAAACTTAATCCAGTGTCAAAAAGACAAGTAGTAGAGGTACCGTTCAAAATTACAGTTCCTCGAGTTGAGGGTCGGTCCCCCTCAGGTTGAGAATCACTGACATTGACTCTACCTTTCGAGGCTGTATGCAAACATCCAATGCGGTTTGCACCGGTTTGTTTGCCCTGATCAGACGTTCCTGGTGTAGGGGTCTTCCCTTTTCCTTGACCTTGGTGGTCGCGCTGCCACGTAGGCTTGTTGGGTTGATCAGAATTGTTGTTGGGGGGGGGGGGGGGGGGGGGGGGGGGGGGGGTGGGGGGGGGGGGGGGGTGGGGGGGGGGGGGGGGGGGGGGGGGGGGGGGGGGGGGGGGGGGGGGGGGGGGGGGGGGGGGGGGGGGGGGGGGGGGGGGTATCGGGTTTTGTAGAATTTCGATTTTTCCTGGGGAGGTTTCTGGGTATTATTATCTCGTTGGTTATAATGTTGAGAGGAAGTGGAAGAATAGGATGCCTGCTCTAGATTCTGTTTTCGAGATGGCTCATCGGTGGGTTTACGTTTAGTGCTGGGAAGTTCGGCCATTGCATTGCTATAGCGTTCGGCTTTATTGAGTATGTCTTCAAGCCTGACTGCCCCCTGTTCCGCCAAAAATCTACGTGTTTCATTCGACAAAGTGGATTTTATCTGCTCCACAAGAACAAGTTCGAGGAGTCCCTCATATGAAAGAGGTAGGTCAGATAATTCAATGCACTTTGTCAGATAACCCGTGAGACGTGAAGAGAACTGGGGAAATGTTTCCGTGCTCTCTTTTCGGCTGTTTCTGAACAACTGCAGAAACTTTCGGGCAGTCATCTCAAACTGCTGTAGTAAGGCCTTCTTCAACATGTCGTAATCTTGTTGATTCGGTCCCAGCTTTGTGTACACGTCATAAGCATTGCCTTTCAGTGACGTTGAAAGTTTGAGCGCCCAGCGGGTACTCTCTAACCCATAAAGATTCGCTAGTCTCTCGAATTTTTCTAGGTAGCTGTCAATTTTTTCGTTAGGGCTAGGAAAAGATTCTAAAGAAAACGACATAGCAGTTAATTGGGCAGATTGAGTACTGGAGAGGTCCATTGATTGAGACTGGGGCGAAGACGGCTCTCCGTTAGTCGAAGTAGAGGCGCCCCGACTCTCTAGAGCCTTAAGCGCCAGTTGATGTTGTCTTTCCTTGTCTCTCTCTCTCTCTCTGCGAGTTTCCATCTCTGCTTCAATTTTCTTCTGTTCCAAAAGACGTTCTTCCGCTTCTTTCTTATCTGCCCTCTCCTGGGCTTCTCTCCTCTCTGTTCTTTCTTTCTCTTCCTTCCTCTCAGCTTCTGCTCTCTGTTGCTCCGCCTTCCTCTCAGCTTCTGCTCTCTGTTGCTCCGCCTTCCTCTCAGCTTCGGCTCTCTGTTGCTCCGCGTCATATATTTCCAATTCCTGGTTAATAAACGCGTTTGCAGCTTCTGTATCTAATCCTGCCTCTTTCGCTTCCAGCCTCAAGATGGACCTCATCTTTATCCTCTCTGCCATTGTTAAAGAATAAGATGAAGTATGCCTAGAGAACTAGTAAGAAGCAACGCGAAAGGGAGGAACTCTGAACCGCTACGAGAAAAAAAACACAAGTATAAATTTACCTGTGTTACCTCCTACCTGTACTGTGCAAACTTATCGCTGCTATTATCTGGCAATTAAGGCTCTAAACGCAAGCGACTATGCCACTAAATGGTAAGTTACACTGGAAAAGAATCTACTTTTACTAACAGTAGAGAAAATTTTATATTAAAACAATTTAAAAGGAAAAAAAAAATTACCCCTAAATTTTAAATCTCTGACAACAAACTCCGTCCCTAAAGTCAGTTATTGAGATGAGACGTTGTTAAAAATCAGAACAATCCGTCTTTAGCTAAGCTCAACTCTTTTTAACTTCAAAAACCTTAGTGACTGTAAAACAATCACGCAATCCCAGCAACTCTTATAAAGAAAGAAATTGAATTATCTCCGCCAGAGGATAATTAAAATAGCAAATATTTTTGTTTATCTGTACTTTCTACTGCTGTGGAGAGAAAACAACCTGTAAATATGCTGTGTGGACAACCCAAATACTTAAAGAACGTTTGTCTAGGGGTGTAATTATTTATTTATTTCCCTAATTCACAAAGACATATCATTCACACTCTACCTAGTTAGACCCAGACTAAATCAGACTCAAAATATCTTTATCCCGGCTATGCGATTGCCTCAAATGTAGCTCAAGATGCAGAACCAGCCCACAAATATGTGTGCATCAAATGTATCTCACTATTATCCCGGCTTGGCCCCCAAATATTGTCGTAAATTTATTTTGAGAGAAAAGAGTCTTAGAAATAGTGGTCCGGTTTAGAGTGAAAATGATGATGGAAAGCTCAGTGATAGAAAATGTAGAGATTAAATAGTTGCTTCACAGCGTGCTGGAGGAGAGTAAAGACAGACTTATTTACGACAATTCGTCTCTCTCAATCTTCTCTTCCACTCTCCTGGTCAAACAATTATTTGCCAGTTTTCCAGACACACCTCTGCGCGCACACCGATTTGGTGTTTTCAAACACACGAACGACGTAGATACAAACTATATTAAACGAATAGGGGAAAAGTTGGGCTTTGGGTATCTCCAACACAGAACTAAATGAGTTTATGTGATTTTATTCACCTTAAACATCAATTACTAACAAATATCAGGTATTACAAAAATTATCATAAGTACACAAATGCAAATAACAAGTTTGGGAGGGGTGAAGAAGATTGGTATCGACTAAGCCCTTCCCGATTATTAGACAAAGATAAACCCAGTCCAGAGATAGATAAAATCAGGAACACGGGTACGTTAACCTAACAGTGAAGTTAATTGCTCTGAAAGAGGTGTTACAAAGTTAGGTATAGGTGATAGAAAAAAACCTGTTCTTCCCAGCTGTTCTTCCCTTTACTAAGCAAATGGAAAGGAGGGGGGGTTTTCAACAGAGTTAACCAATTATCAACTCCCCTTAAAGGAACAATGCAGGGAATACAGAAAAATTATATTACTAGGCAAGAAAGCTAACAACAGGGTTACAAAAGAAAAAGATTAAATTTCCTGTCATTCATACACACGCGTGAGGATCCACACTTATATACTCACACACTTACCGAATGCACCCTCAGACGATCCATAAAATATATAAAAAACAGCAAGTATTCTCTTGACATGTGAACTGTCTAGTCCTTCGATGTCCCGCCCCAGATGTTTGCGAGGTTTTGCTGGTAACAAATATTCTCACTTATCGCAAGACTTGAAGACTAAGAGTTCTTGTGTTTTTATTATATAAAAAAAGGAGTCTATGGGATGGCACTGACACAGTTCGGCACAGGGGTGAAAATGAAGTGGTCTCTTTTAATCTTCCGCTATGGTAAAATTCCTTCAATGCGTGATGATAGTAACTGCCCGGAAAGTTTTATTAAATCCAATTGAGGAAAAACTAGGCTCAGTCACAGTCAGGAAAATATGTACTCTCTCACAGTAAACAGTAAATATAATATCGCTACTGGCGATGATTACCTTCCAGTTTATCTTACAGGTTTGTAATGGTAATTTGATGATTGTTCTTTAAAAATGTTCTTGGGTGGGCTTTATTTCATTTAATTCTGACCGCTAGGTCGCCAAGGACCGCCACAAGATTATATTTAAAAGAAATGTTTCTTCAATATGACTGGAAGTTTATAGGATGATTTCTTTATTTATTTCTTTATTTAGCTGGGACCGCAGGTTACGATCACTCGCTTTGCACAGAATAGAAATCACTGCAAATATATATATAAAATCCCGGGGAAAATCTATAACAAGATTTCAATAAAGCTAGTGCTTCTGTAAAGGTCTGGCCAGCGAGTGATAACGTGTCTAGTCTTCATGGTCTATTTAGCTAAAATGGAATGTAAGTTGAGTGGGACATGATAAACTTGACAGCTTATTTCATCCCAGGAACTTTGGGGGATCTGACCGCCAAATCAAGGAAAGAAGCCGCCCCCCCCCCTGGTATTCGTATCTCCGCTCGCTGCTGCCCGTTTCGGCTTTCCCCGTTCGCTCGGTTCTGCGGTTGACACCGAGACGCGAAAATAGCGGCAAGCAACTGCGTCTCGTATCAGGGACCACTACTGTCTTTGATAGCGCCGATAGTCTCCCCTGAAATCCCTCAGTCTGTCTCTTTGATCGTGGTCGCACTATCTGTTTGATTCTGGCGACGCCACCCACTGGCCAAGTTAATGAAAATAACTGCCTATGATTGTTCAAGAGATGTTAGTGGGCGTGATTTAATCTCTCCTTAAATCAATGCGATGACCAGAATGAACGATAGGTAAACTTTCCGCATATCAATCAGCAAACGTGTTTGCCCTCTGTGTGGAACAGTTGCATAGCTAATGAATCCACGTGAAAGAAGTCCCGTTTTACAAGAATTACAACAAAGTTCAGGGTCAGCCGAGTTCGTCCATCACAATTGATTACTTGTTATTGAAATTAAAGAATGTATTGATTTGGGACCCAAAGATGCAGCAATAGAGAATGCAGTCAGCGACCCATAGCTTGACTGCTTGCATCAGAGTCAGCGAACCAGAGCTGACTAAGACCCTACTCCACCTCCACGTGGTGGTCCTGGAAACAGTCTGCATCACTGCAGTCTGGCTGAGAGAGTAGGGATCGCAGAGGGAAGGCAAACCCGGTCCCAAAAACTGCCGTGCTGAAGTCGGATGTGTCGACCGAAAGGTGCAGATATCACAGCTCTGGCGTAAACAGACACAACGCAACCAACGTCCTTTTCAGGACGAACGAGGAAGAAGAAGAAGAAGTATTGATTTGAAAACACTTTGAGAATTGTATTACTGGAGTGCAGAAATGTAAAAGGTTATAAGTCCTATTTCTTTACCCTGGTGAAATAAAGATTTCGTCCGTGTTTTTTTTTTTTTTTAAATAAAAGTTTGCCTCGTTTTGGCGAGACGCGTCCCGTTCAACATAGTCTGTTATATTAGGGCGCATGTCTTAATATATAGCTCAGACTCTGTACAGGCTGCTTTCCCTGCTAGAAATATAAAAAGAGCAATAAAACCTGTGAAGAAATTAGAAAACAATTCTTCTTATTGTTGTCCGGTACCCGGGCATTAGTCTTAATGGACAGGCTTCAGAAAGTAGGAATTAATGGAAAGGATATGAGAATTATATCGAACTTTTATTGAACCAACAAGCCCGCAGTAGACGAAGAGGAGACAGGAATTTATATCGACTGTCTTCCTCCTGGCCTTGTTCCAATATAGACCTTGGTCCTTCAGAGATTGTCTAATGTTGTCCTTCCAGTGGACTCTAGGTCGGCCTGGATGTCTGGATCTCTGGCTTATAGTTTTCCATACTTATCGTGGGAGCCGATCTTCTCCCATATTGCAGACATGGGCACACCATCGTAGTTGGGACTGTTCTGCGTGGGTCTGGGTTTTGAGGCCTTGCAGTATCGTCTGGTTGCGGACCATGTCTCTTCTTGTTACTTCAACCACTTTCCTAAGATACCTCATTTGTGAGGTTTGGAGCTGGCTTTTGGGGGTTGTAGTCATTTCCCGTGACTCGCATCCATAGGTCAAGACTGGAGCATGTGTAGAGCCGTATACATCCATCTTCGTCTTCTTGCCAACTTCTATTTTACTGAGGAATCCTCTGTTTATGGCTTGATAAAGTGTACCAGCTGATGCTCTTCGGGAAACAAACTCTTCTTTGATGCCTCCCTCCTGGTCTATGACAGCTCCAAGGTATTTAAAGTGGTTGACCTGCTCCAGTTCATGTTCTTCCAGCGTAATCTGATGCATTCTTTCCTCTCTTTATATCACCATTGTTTTTGCTTAGGAATTGCTGATGACATCCCTCTATTCTCCAGCTCTTCCGTCCAGAATTGCAAGTTGAATTGAAGATGTGCCTCTGATTTAGCAATCAGGGCAACATCATCGGCTAAGACCAGGTCTGAAATACAAACTTGACTCATCTTCCAGTACCTCACTGAATACTTTCTTGTCCTCTCCTTGCATGCTTTGATGACATCGTCCATGAGGAGTATGAAAATACTTATATTGGAACCACAGCCGAAATTCGCAACAATGAAAATAATGTATTAATAAAATTAAAAGGGATGAATTAATTAACAGAAAAAAGCACGAAATATGATGTTAAAAGGAAGCAGCTGACGTGACATGCTACTATGAGAAAAACTTGCTGGATAGGTTTTATTTACAATACTAGTGGTTATGAACGTCCGAATGGCAAAGTGGGTAGAGCGCTTGCCTCTCACAACAGAGTTACCTGTTCTGGGTTCCAAACCAGGTGTCGCCACGCTTCAGTCTACCCAGATGTAAATGGGCAAAATAAGAAATGATGAAAATAATGAAAGAAACTGTTGATCACCTCGTTAATGAAGTGGAAGAAAGATTTATCTGTTTCCATTATTTGGATTCAAAATTTGGATTTCTTTTAGATGTTAAAGGATAATTGCTTGACTCAAATGAAAGCAGCAGCAATCATGACCTAAATATCTTGAAGAAAAGTTGTCTAAACTTTGGACTGTTTTATATTGCTGATATTGAGGGTTTTCAGCTTTATTAAGAAATCATGGATTGTAAGATACTTCTAAAATATCGCGCAAATGTTCATGTTTCAAAAGCTGAGAACTCCTCAAGTTTATTGTTCAGAATAGAGATGAAAATGTTTTTTTTCTCTTCCAAACTTAAAAGCTGCTGTTCAGATAATGCTCATCATTGCGATTTTAGTTTCCAGCTGTGAGCCATCTTTTAACACGTTAAAATTGATTTTATCATATTTGAGAGTTTCAGTGAGGCAAGAGAGACTTTATGCTTTAGGTGTGATCAGCATTGAACGTGTGGACACTGAAATAAAATATTTTAATGACATTATTGATCAGTTTGCATCAGCTTGAGTTAGACAAATCCATGTTTAATGTAACATTCCAAATCATTTTTAAATATCTAGTAAAGCAAACAGTTAATTCTTTTATTGTTTTCAGAATTTTTTCTAAATACCAATAAAATTTATATGCGCACTGGTATTGTCTGTAATTTCCAAAATGAAATGGCATTGACAAATTGAGAAATATTTCCCCTGGATGCCTAGTTACGCCACTGTTTAACGCCAGCTTTTTTTGAGGAAAACTACAGGTGTACTCGTCATACTCGTGTAACCCAGCTGCGATTGATCAGGAAAGTTGGCAGTGTAATGTGGCCTATGTAAAATACGTTATTTTTTTCCCCATAAGGGTTGTGACATTTCTGTGGCGAGACACGGACCTTTCAGCCTAGAATTAAGTCCGTCCGTTATATCAGAGCGTAAATGCCATTAAAAAAATGAATGGACTCAGGTAATTGAAGTATAGTGTTGATAAAAATTAAGCCCTGATAAGGACTGCTAGCTTCTAATAGCTAGCATGAAGTAGTCCTGAAAAGGGTTACTCCTGCAAAGGACTAATTGTGTCTTCATGCTATCCTAATTAAGCCCTGAAAAGAACTTGTCCTGAAAAGGGTTAGTCCTAAAAAGGACTAATGTTGTCTACCTGCTATCCTGATGAAGCCCTGAAAAGGACTGCGAGCTGCGCAAACGCTGTCCGTACCTCCTCGGTGTTCAGCGAACACCAGTTGTTGGATTAAAAAAAAAATGACTTAAAATAAGTTAAAGTTGCATTCACACTTGTTAACGGCAGATTTGGGACGATATGATACGGATTACGCCACACTTCGCCGTACACTGGATAAAACATAAAAATTGCCGAGGACAGAGTTAATATATTGTGGAAAGTGAATAATTTAAGACTTTCATGCGTTGTTTGTAAATAAAACACTCACAATATTAGTGTTATGATTAAAATTCATAACGATTGTGTCTATATAATAGGTAGCTCTACAAGGCTCCTTTTTTGTTTATTTTATACGGTGTCACTTATTAATACGGGAAATGGCGTCATGCCGATATGGTTGGCTGGCACACGTGAAACTAGAGTAGCAGAAGTGCTGGGCCTTCTACCATTGTGTGTCATGGCGAGTGGACGCATGTGTTTGAGCTCCTATATTTAAGTGTCTATCACTGAGTTATTTCATTACTAATACATCAAGATCTTCTGTGAGGTGTAGCTAGTTATCTGCATTTACAGAGAGTATAGCTTCTCAGTGTCGAGTGGGAATATATATATATATTAAAAATATTGAGAATAAAAGGACAGCGTTCATGACATGAACTGACTGCCTAAAGTTATATCGACTACTGCATATTATCTGCCATTATATGTTGGTCTGAACTGCATTGAATGTGGAGCGGCGTTGCGGTCTTAATAACAATATATACCGTCCACGTCGTCCGTTGTGGCTCAAATAATTCTGATTGATGTTGGCTTGTTTCGGTGTCTAATACGTCTACTATCCTAGAAGTGAACTTGGCGACAGGAACCATCCTGTCACTACAAATTAACATTCTAATATAAAAGACACATAACAATTAGCCGTATCTGTAGCAACGGTTCGCCACATGTGGATATTAGCGGCGTGGTTGCCTACTCTATAACTAAACCATAAAAAAGTGAAAAATTGCAGACCAATTAAAGCCAGCACTTGAATATGATCGGACTGATGAAGGCTGAAGTTCCGATCACATGATCAACGCTTTCTCCAGCTATTCAGCCTTACGGCAAGTGCAACTGTTTCCCCATGCCGTCACCAAGGACACGAAAAGTTACCACACAACGACCCAGGATATGATTACCGTTCTGCAGCAAACGCTCTGTCTTAACGCTGCGTGAGCTATGCGAGAATTCAAGATTCAGACATTGTATTTCAGTTATTTTGGGAACCTTGGCCGAATATTTGTTGTGTTTCTGTCACTTTATCTCTTTGGCATACATGAGTGCAATATTTGCACTCGCAACAGCGGTCACGTCTTGGCTTGAGACTTTCATACTGATAACAAGAAGGAGGGGTGCCAATATCTGCGTCCTTTAATTTACATTAGTTCTACACTTATTATATAACAGTGGATGCACACACACACATAAACAATTATATTGATAATCGGCATCATTATCTTCTTATTAAGCATGAAGTTACCCCCGCAGATGGGGTAGATAGGAAGCCTACGCCACTGCACAAATTCTTGCAGCGGTGATTTCCGTAGCAGTTTGTTTTACGTAATGAGGTTGCCAGGCCCCATTCACCTAGTCTTTATGTCTCCCCAGAGACCCGGGGGGAACTACACGGACCAGTAGTTACGGTATTAGTGGCTTGTTCTCCAAAAAGTGTTGGTTGAATAGATGAAGTGGTGATTCTAGCAAGCACAACAACAACAGCAATAGTAGTAGTAGTAGTAGTAGCAGTATCGTAGTAGTAGAAGCAGTATCGTAGCAGTAATAGTAGAGGTATCGTAGCAGTAGTAGTAGAATTAGCAGTAGTAGCAGTAGCAGTAGTGGTAGGAGCTGTAGTAATAGCGGTATTGTAGTAGCCGTAGTAGCAGTTGTGGAATTAGCAGTAGTAGTAGTAGCAGTATCGTAGCAGTAATAGCAGTATCGTAGGAGTAATAGTAGAGGTATCGTAGTAGTAGTAGTAGTATCAACTTTGATTACGGAAACAACAACAAATAAAGATTAATTTGTGGTTGCCCTAAAGACGCCATTAGGCGTGATGGGAAACAACGGCAAATAAAATCAATTTGTTGTTGCCCTTAAGACGCCACTAGGCGTGATTGGCCATTGTCTGCTTTGACGGTCGATGGCTAAGGATGGAAGAAGAAGAAGTAGTAGTAGTATCAGTAGTAGTAACATTAGCAGCAGTAGTAGTAGTAGGAGCAGTAGTAGAAGTAGCAGTTTTAGTAGAATTAGCAACAGTAGTAGTAGCGGTATAGTAGTAACAGTATTAGTAGTAACATTTGTAGTAGCATTAGCAGCAGTAGTAGTAGACGTATCGTAGTAGCAGTAGTAATAGTAGTAGTAGTAGTAATAATAATAGGTAGTTGCAGTAGTACATGTAGTTTCATATTATTGCCTTTTTCTGAACAAGGAGTTACGTAAATTGAAGAAATAGTCGTTTTACCTGCAGCAGTAGCGGTAGTAGAAACAAACTGCGACAGACCTTGCCAGTCGGTACTATATGCTTATATTATCATCATCTCTTTTTATCTGCTCTTTACCGGGCATGAAACAACCAGTGCAGATGGCACCCTTCAGGAAGCCTACATCAAAGCACCGACTCTGCGGAGGTGGTTTCTGTAGCAATTTCTTTGACATGATAAGGTTGCCAGCCTCACGATCAGCCTTATATTTAGTCGCCTTTTACGACATGTCTGAGGAAGCAATAGTTATGTCTTTCTGTATGTTATCGGAGATCCTAGGGGAACTAAATGGGGTTTATATGGCCAAGTAAAATGGAACATATGCGCCCCACTAAGCTTAACAGCTTATGTATATGTACATATATACATACAGACAGACACTCACACACACACATATTATAGATATACACATTTAGACGTATAGACATACACATACAAATGAAGCGTAATGTTGCTGCCAGAGGTCGTAGTTAGACTACGAGGGGGGTCGAATATACCCATACGCGTATATAAACACAAACATACAGACACCAACGCGCGCGCGCACACACACACACATATATATACACATACACACACATGCACACACCAAAACATATATTCACAGAAAGAGAAGCTTTTTTTTTTTTTTTTTTTTTTTCCTTAACCAGCGGCACTTAGGCTTTTAGCCCTTCGGCCCAATGACATGTCATTGCGAGGCTGGGGAACCTGAGGACTTTCCTTCCAACCCGGTCAGGAGCTTCGCTCCTTCCCATCCACAGAGGATTTATCACAGGAGCCGTTCAGGCTGTTCAGTCAAATTTCCGGCCGTAAACATTTCTTCAAACGCCGACGCCCGGGTTTGAACCATGAACACCTGGTCGCCAGTACAACGCCGAAGCCATTACACCAGCGCGGCTCCCAAAGAGAAGCTTAATGTTGCTGTCAGAAGGTGTAGCACGTTATAAGCCGTGGTCGAACGCTTGACCTTTGGCCTTAGCCACAGCGTGCAAGAGTCATTAGCAGCGTAAGGTTCCCGCTGAGCACTATAGCTGCTATTCTTGCTAATCCTGCAGGTGACATTTCGGGAACTGTTATTGCTAACGGCCTGCCAAATGTATCTTTAGAACTTCCTATCACGTATCGAACAGCGGCGGCCCGCCAAAACCCGTCCCACATGTCTGCCACCAATGATCCGTTGCCGCCTTTTATCGTCTGCGTTTTCTTCTTTGTTCTTTTATTTTTTTTAATCACAGACGAAGACAGGCCGGGCGTGTAAATCGGACAAGATGTCCCGTGAGGTAAGACATTCGCTAATGAAAAGGGGAAAAGGATGGCGTATTGTGATGCCAATGTATTATAGTTCGAAACTATTCAGAAGGTTCTGAAGACGGAATTCCTTCCCACAATCAGATTTGTTTTGTACTTATATAACGAATGCCAGGTGTAGTTCCCATGTGTCGCTGAAGAGACAATGAGATAATATGAGCACTGCTCACTCAGACATTTCATACAAGGCGACTAAAGAGTTTGTTCAGGAGATTAGTAACCTCATCATGTAACAGTAATTGTTACACAAACCCCCACTGCGAGAGCATGTGATTGCTCGGTGTAGCTCTCCTGCGGGGAGACCATCTGAAGTGGTGTCTCTATACGGAGAGTAAATGGGAAATAATAATAATGATGATATAATGAACTTTCCGTTAACCGTTGTCTTATTCAAAATAAAAAGTAGGGATTTCGAATTTCGGAATTTCAGTGTACCGTGCTCAATGTACAATATATGAAATTTGTCATGAAAAATAGATGTTGAATCCTTATGCTTACCTTTAATCTTCCATTTTCGTAAACTTTGTCAAAGAAGCTAGGGGCTAATGAATGTGAAAATCATCAGGCCATTAGGCGTTTGTATCATCAGCATCATCAGCATCATCATCATCATCATCATCATCATCATCATCATAGCCATCATCTTCATCATCATCACCACCATCTGCATCATCAGCATCATCACCATGATCATCATTATCAGCATCACCATCATCAGCATCACCATCATCATCATGATCATTTCATCATTTTTCCTTTGCAGTCGTTACGGAGCATGGAGCCACCACTTCAGCAGGTCTGCGTACACCAATAATTTACATGCTGTAGTAGGGATGGCTTCTGTAACACTTTGTTTTACCTGATGACGTTGGCAGCTTCTTGCACAGTCTCATGTTAGTGGCCTCTTACTGAGGGTGCAGTAGCCCCATTCTTTCTTTGTTTCTTCAGAGGACACCTGGAGCTACGCAGGTCGATGAGTCTTTATGCTTACCTTTATTTTTCCATTTTCATAAACTTTATCAAAGAAGCCAGGTGCTAGTGAATATGAAGGTCAACGGACCATTAGCCGTATTAATTATATAACTAGAGATCATCAGATACACTAGAAGACATTGATATAAATGGGACAGATGCAAGAATAATCAAAACATTTACAGGAAGTAAGTAGCGGCTATAAGAATGAAAAATAAATTTGGCAGTCTCATAGTCTAACCAGGAAAATAAGAAATGGGGTAGAGATGTGTTCTTTCCCCTGGTCTGTTCTCTCTGTATTGTAAGAACATCATGAGGTCAATCAAAGATGAATCGAGAATTTGAATTTCCAATATACTTAATAGGCTAATCACCGGTTTCTCTTAAGATTTGATTGCTTGTTCGCCCTGGAGACATTGCGCTGTATGGGAATGCTCCACGCATACAGTAGAAGAGGAAACTAATATAAGATGAGAAGAGATGAGGCTCCAATATAAATAACTCGCCCTGTGCTGGTGATACAGTATTAAAAGCAGAAAACGAAAATTAAAAATATAGTATTAAAGCAAAGCGCAGAACAAAAAAGAGAGCATGAGCAGCTAGAGAATAGTAATTGTTGTTATTTCCGAGCAAAGGACACCGCCAGATTGCAGAGCAGTGGTAAACGGAACAATATTACAAACACAGTTTCAAATATTTAGGCACAATGATTGAATTAGGTGGAAAATGCGTCAATGTGATTAAACGAATGGGCTGGAAGGGAAATAAGGATCTAGAACACTTAGAAGGCGTTGTGCTGGATAGGAAACAATCGTGACGGTCTATGAAAGTCGATATAAGAATGTACATACGATAAAATTCTTACATTTACAACTGCCGGACGCTGGCAGTATGGATATAACCAGGAGCGAATTTGGAAGTTAGCCAGGGGTGAATATGGAAGTTGCAACCGAAGTGGAATGGGTTCAATTCCCAGCGCGGGCGGGGAAAATTAATAACAGGAGGCTAACACTGAGGAATCATGACCCAAGTGCCCCTCCTTACTTGCAAAGAAGATAAAAAGGTGGAAACACTTTAGTGATCATATAGACCCCCGTTGAAAGGCTTAGTACAGTTCTGTTGTTGTTTCGTGTCAGATAGCTTGAAATCCCTGGTCACTGAATACAATAAAAAAGAGCTATGAGGTGCTACATCTGACAACATTTTGTCATGGAAATAAGTCCTGGACGTAGAGAAAACAACTTTTAAAAAAAATCATAAAAACAAATTTAAAAAATTATTTGATGGGACAAAGATATGGTTTTTCAGAAAGATAACTAATAGATGTTTGCTTGATAAGAGCAAATAAACAAAATAATGAACAAATAAATATAATCACACAGATAAGAAGACGACTTTCATTTGACATCTCTAGAAGAGTTGTCCTCGAAAACATGGTGACAAGAGAAAACGTAGAGGAAAGAGAAGCAGAAGAAGATGGGGAAATAATGTATCAGATAGCTTGGCACAACTGCATGTGACAACTACAGAATTGATGAAGAGCATCAGTAATCGAAATCTGTAGAATGACAAGATTGCCTGCACCACGAGGCATGCCGCTGAACTTATTCTTTTGCGAATGCCGTAAAGGCGATGACAAAGTACAAAAGTAAACATGGGTATTCGCTTTTCCTGTGGTAGTACACCCACGACAGCGCCGCACTTTCCGTCGCTTTTTATTCTTTTGCGAATGCCGTAAAGGCGATGACAAAGTACAAAAGTAAACATGGGTATTCGCTTTTCCTGTGGTAGTACACCCTTACCTCATGAAAGCGTCCGCCACACTTTCCGTCCTTTTAGTTCTGTCGGGTTTTTTTTTTCATGTTTCCGCTGATCTAGAGCCTAGCTTGTAGTTCATGATGGAATTTCACACAGTAGAGCAGTAATTGCGAAACTGCAGTAAAGGTAGTCAGAGCCGGATTAACGTAGTAGCACAAATAGCATATGCTACGGGCCCCGCGCTTTTAGGGGCCCCGCGCCAATAAATATGTACATAATTTTTTGATCATCTTCTAATACGAGCGTTGATGGGAAGGAGCGAAGCTCCTGACCGGGTTGGAAGGAAAGTCCACTGACCCCCCAGCCTCGCAATGACATGTCATTGGGCCAAAAGAGCTGGAAAGCTCGAGTGCCGCTGGTTAGAGAGAAGAAATAAAAAATACGAGCGTTAAACCAATGATCTTGTGATTTATGCCATCTTTAGCGCCTTTTCATTTGGTGTCACGAAATTGTGAGAGAAAGAGCATAAGAGGGTGATTTAGTGTGACTCTTCATTATTTTAATCTTAACTGTTTGCGGACGGAAGCCATTTAAGTGGCGTTGAAAATTTGGTCACGTTTGGACGGAAGCCACTTTTTTGGCTCTAGGCGACTGCCCCTCTAATTTTGTTTCGTTCTTTGTGAAATGAATTTGCATTAACAATAAAAACTAGAATTTAGGAAACGGAAATTTCCTGTTTTAATTGAGGTATACGGCGTGCTCGCACTCTCTTTCGATCTTGATTAAAATTTCTTGATTTGTAAGGTTAGAAAACTCAAAAAATGAGCAGTAGACACAGAGATATTGGACGTAATTATGCTTCTGGAAGTGAAAAACGTAAAGCGAAGGAAGAAAAAGAAAGAAGAGATCAACTTGTGATATCAAAAACACGTAAGCTGACAGAATATTTTGATGTTCATGGTGGTGGTACTCTAACCGCTGAAGCTGGAAGTACAGGAACAACTAGTACTAGTGCAGGCTGTGCAGCAGAAAACATACAGAAAACCCCAGTATACACTGAGTTTGAATGTGAAAGAATAAGTGAAACGAAGAAGTACTCTAATGATATTGGTGACTGGCCGAACAATATAGATGACTGTGAGCGTGAATATTGCATATCCAAGGGAAGTGAAAAATGTCAACATGTTGATAGTGCCTTCTCTTCATCCGTGCGATTGTATGACACTGAAAAGAAAACTCGATACTGTCAGAAGTCTTATTTTACACATATTCATAAACTTACAAACAAGCAACATGCAAGAAAATGGTTATGCTATTCAGAAAGTAAAGGGCGCCTATTCTGTTTCCCATGCAAGCTTATGAGTTCAGAATGTTCATCAAAGTTTACTGTGGAAGGGTTTAATGACTGGAAAAATGCAAGCATTCTATTGCGTCGACATGAAGAAAGCTCCTCACATAGACAAGCTTTAATTTCACTGTTGATGCGTAAAAACAAAGGTGAACGTGTATATTCCCATCTTGTGAAACAAATGGACATTCAAGAAAAGTATTGGCACAAACTTCTAGAGCGAATAATTGAAGTTGTGAAGTTTTTAGCAGAACGAGGCCTTTCATTTCGTGGCAGCGATGAAATTGTTGGGTCCCCTTATAACGGGAATTACTTAGGGTTGTTAGAATTACTGGCCAAGTTTGACCCTTTTCTGGCAGAGCATATAAGTACTCATGCAAACAAAGGATTTGGACATACATCATATCTATCTAAAACAACGTGTGAGGAATTCATAAATCTGATTGGATCCAGCATACTGGATCACATTCTCTGTGAAGTGAAGAAATACAAGTATTATTCCGTTTCATTGGATTCTACTCCAGAAATATCTAATATGGACCAGCTGACTTTAACTCTGCGCTATGTTTTGCCATCTGGACCAGTTGAAAGATTTGTGACATTTTTGGATATGGAAGGTCATAGTGCTGAACAGCTTACTAAAAGTCTACTTAATTTTTTAAAGGCAAATGACATTGATATTAAAGACTGCCGTGTCAAAGTTATGACAACGCCAGCAACATGAGTGGCAAGTTTATAGGATTACAAGCACGAATTAATTGATAATGATAATTACTATGCAAATTAAAAATGTACGTGTTCAAATATGTTTGTGTTGTTTTATTGTTTTTTTTTTAAATATAGGGCCCCTTTCTTAACATATGCTACAGGCCCCGCACTAGCTTAATCCGGCCCTGCAGATAGTAAATACTGGTGTAGGGCAGTGAAATGTTTGAGACTTCACTATCCTAGGACTGAACTTTATGAAGTGGGCTGACCAGTTCACTTCCTCTTTGCATATGCCTTCTCTAACTCAAGTGGGGAGTGATGTACCCATTTACAGCTGGTAGGCAGGGCGCAACCAGGTTTCGAACCCAGCAACTTTGCCCAAGGAAGCAATTGCTCTGTCCACTCTACCACTAGACGCCCTAGACAAAAGTGGCGTCCCATAAAATATAAAGTATTTTGTGCAACAAATTTTCGTCACTGGAAGAAAGAGAGTTGATCAGTGTTATATATTGCCAGTCCTAACAGAAGGAAGTGAATCATGGGCAATTAGTAAACAAGCAAGGAAATCGCTTGAGATTAGATTATACCTAAACATTAAACTCTGCTAATCCTCATCTTCTGTTATCTGACCTAGACTGTGAACAGGAAGGCTATAGACGTGCCTATAATTAGTCTGGGTCTCTGTCAAATATTCCGTACTTACGTGTGGTGGACGTACCAATGACTACTGTCCTGGAAGCACTATTTTTGTGGTGCTTAGTGGGCAGTGTGGTTATTGATGATTCTTTGCCGTATCGAGGTGGTGGGGCCATTCATATGGTCCTGGGTCCGAGTTCCCGGTTAGCCTATTACTTCTTTTGCTTGTCTGTTGTCTAGTTTTCTACTTTATTTCCTTGCCTGCAACATATTCATATATGTGTATTACTTATTTACTTTTTGTGCATCGCGTTGACTGGCAGACCAGTAAACTCAGAAGTGTAAAAACATTTGTTGATTCCCACGCCTCTGTTGTATCTGGGGATTGTTAGCAAGACGTCGTTAAATTTTGTTGTACGCAGTGTAACATGCCGCAGTGTCCATTGAAATGTTTTGGCGTCAGATATCCTTATGTTTTTTAAAGTTAATAAGTTTAAATATTTCAATTGACAGGAACGGCTGCTTCTCTCAGTCCTTCCTCGACACGTCGCCATGGAGATGAAAGCCGACATTGCCGACAATAAGAAGGAAGCCATGTTTCATAAGATTTACATACAGCGTCACGAAAATGTCAGGTGAGCGAATAATTTTTGTCTCCCTGTGCATAATATCCATGTCAGCTGCTAGCTAACACCGTTTCTCTCACACACACTCTTATTAGCTCACTGGGGGCGAATGGTAAGATTACTGCTGCTAATTGACTTTACATTAGCCCTCGTGTTAACATAGCCCGTACTCGAAGACTGTGCAAACACACACTTAGACAGAGAATTCAGCTCTTGGAATAAGATAGATTCAAAGTGTTGTCAGCTGAATTCAAGTAAAGATCACCGCAATACAAAACCCGTTGGAACTCAGCAAATAAAGAATCTATACAGATTTAAAAGAAAGAATGAATTAGTTGACCCATCGAGATAAATGTATTAGATAATGATGCTTTTCAGCAGGTGATAATGTATAATACATGTTTTTGCATTCAATTGAATAGAATAAAAATGGATAGTCAGTTATCATTAATCAGTATCAAGACGATACCAAGTGATAATTTTCAGACAAAAAACGGTCATTGCAGACTCACACACTATCTTTATATCAACTTGAAAATCAAACAGCCCATGTGGGGAGGACAAATAAACACTAGAACATGTGGGGACGACAAATAAACACTAGAACATGTGGGGACGACAAATAAACACTAGAACATGTGGGGAGGACAAATAAACATTATAACATGTGGGGAGGACAAATAAAAACTAGAACATGTGGGGAGGACACTAGAACATGTGGGGAGGACAAATAAACACTAGAATATGTGGGGAGGACAAATAAACACTAGAACATGTGGGGAGGACAAATAAACACTAGAACATGTGGGGAGGACAAACAAACACTAGAACATGTGGGGAGGACAAATAAACACTAGAACATGTGGGGAGGACAAATAAACACTAGAACATGTGGGGAGGACAAATAAACACTAGAACATGTGGGGAGGACAAATAAACACTAGAACGTGGGGAGGACAAATAAACACTAGAACATGTGCTTCAGAACTTTTTGGTTCCATGAAAGGAGCAGCATGGCAGTGTGACCTTCTCCAGTGCAGTTGAGGAAGAAACTGTGTGGATACGAGAGAAGCCTGAGACGGACTGCCAGCTTTATAAGTGAGATAGGTGTGGTTATTTAAGAGCAAACGACGAAGAAGAAGAATTAATCAGTGATTCGTCGTATTGTTCACCGTTCACCACCCGGCGCCCGCCCTTTCACATATATAAAGCACAATATATATTCGCTGTTTGTTTTTAATTATATCCTTTCTCTAAAGCCCGTAATTTAATGTAGTTTTTTCCATCTTATTTTACAAAGTATTCGTTATTATATAAAATCGTATAGGTCAATGCCGATCAAAACTTGAAAGATTAGAATGCACCACGAAAGGCAGCTGCTTGCATTTAAAAAAAAAATTATTGATGAAAAATATCCTGTTCAACCTCTCATGGGTTAATATTAGGCGGTGATGCATGCAGCGTTTCATCTTCCTAAAGTGAGCGTAACATACCTATTATGAGCGTTAAAAAAAGTGAAATGCGACAAATATATAAAGCTTAGGTGATCTTAAATAAAAGTGGTTTAAAAAAATAGAAGAGAAAGACAGCACGTGAGGAGAATTTAAAAGACCTTCTTCGTTTAATTTGCTAGAACTTAAAAGCTTCTCAGGTTTCTGCTGACTCCGCCCCAGAATCTTTATAGGGTCGATTTCGGTGATATGATGTCAGCATTTTAGTCCAGTGTCTCTTTCCACAGTTGCGAGCCTGGCATATGCATGAGACACCAGGAGGTAGTAATCTTCTTGGCTTGTGTGTCTACTTCTTCATGTATTGCCATGTTCCAGGCATTTTGATGCCGTTGCAGTTTTTAATGCGAATCACCTCGAACCTGGCGTTGTAACGTCTGCATCATCATGGTCTGTGTCTGGTCTGAGACGTGAGTGAGATTTAAAGCTGCGGCGGTTAAATTTGATTAAAAATCGATTTTCAACTACCTCTTTAGCAGTTATTTACTTACTTCTGTAAGGATGTGAAACTGTCATAGGTCATCTGGGTGCTGTGTGCTGACATGACTTTGAAAACGAGAGAGAGAAAAAAAAAAACAACCTTTCTTCTAACATATATACACACATAGAAAAATATAGACAGGTCTTAGAAAAGCAGCTATCACAGGGAAAGACCTGCTGAGTAAAGAATTGGGTCAGTGTCATTGTTGAGTTGATGCATGTCGTAAGTTGATATTGGTATAGCTACAACAGTAGTTGTCGCTGGGGATGGCCTATGAAATATTATGAAGAAGGTCTCCAGAAATTGGCTCGTTAAGAAAGAAAGAGACCTATTCGAGATAAGGACATGAAGAAGAGAATGCGAACGCTGTCCACTGGATAGATTTTTCGAGTAAATTATGGAAATTGTTCTATTTTCCCACGACCTTAGCTTCTGTCCTCAGATCCCGTAAAAGAAAGAGCCCACAATCTCATCTAAATGTAGAATTTTCCCTATATGTAAATATTTAACACCGACAGCACGAGTGATACATTAACGAACTAGATGATGATCAAACGGTTATTGGGTTTATTAATTAAATATTTACACATATAGGATTAGTAGAGAAAATAAAAAGTGATGATGGTGAAAGACAATGCACACACGCACACACAGATGAGATATAAATAATGTAGTTAGTTAACTAGGTGAATGAACCTATGTGAAATGATTATGTGATATGATACTTGTACCATACTGATGTCTAATCTACACTGTCCTTGTGTCTCTTAATGCTTTTCCCGTGTATGATGATACACATGTATGCGTAGACTGCCCCAGGTAGGTGAATGGTATGTTGTTTGGGTTATCTCAAAAACGAGGACGTACTGATGAAAGCTTTTGTGTAATGAGAACTTTGACGATGTACAGTCCTTCAGTGTTTGGAACTATCTCTGTAACGTTGACAAATCGTTGACTGTTGTCTTAAGAAAATGGCTGCTGTCTAATCCCTGAAAGGCACTGGCTAGTCTGACGCTCTTACACGAAATGATCTTGGTATGTAGACTCAACAACTTTAGTATGTACTCTTGATTCATAAAATATGCTTGGAGTAAGGTGAGCTTGCTAGCTGTATATGCGAATCAGCTTGTAAATATGGAATCTTGATTCTTAAAATGCGCTCTTCTGAGTGTGTTGAACTTGCTATAAATATGAGAGTCAACTTGCGCGGGCTTTAGCTTGACTCGTGCGGAAAGCTTTCGAGCGAGTTGAACGATATTTGAATATGTAATGAACTTGTGAGCACTTGATAAGCAGGTGAATAAAATGCTGAGCAATCCCAGTTTAAAACGTGGGCGAGAAATCTTCCTTCTTAATTTAGGAAGTAAAGGATGTCCTAAATTGCGAATTCTGCTATCCAGATAGATTCTAACTGGTAGACGCCAAACGCGTTATGTGTAGACTCAGACTTCTGTTGGACTCCTTTTCCCTTCGCAAATTCCTTAAGAACAATATAAACTCCACATACAGTATATGAATTAAATATCCACACAGGAATGAACACGTTTGGGAAAATCTTCTGCCTCACAAATGTTGGAAACTTCGTACTGGTTTCATCGCGTCCTCGGATTATGTCTCTGGGTGCCAATGTGTTCAAACATTGGATGTGTGGCGTATAACTCCGCCTACAAACCAGTCGCTAGGCTTCCATATTGTCGCCTAGGCCGTGACAATCTCTTGTCCCCTGTCCGTGCGTGTCCCTGGCTAAAAGGGGGTAGGCTCTTGCAACAACTTTCAGTGCCGTGCTGCATGTCCTTTTGCACAACAAACAGGTATTTGATGATTGGCCGGCTAATGCAGAAACCTACGCTTCCTCTGTCACGAAGCTTTATGTCTTTTGTCGCTTTGCGTGTCATGCGCACTATGGTGGGGTCCATTGTTCCTTATCTCGCTCTGTACTCGACATCTAAGAGGCTTAAACCCCTATCATCGGCTACCATCTTGCAAAGCACATTCCTGAGCAAGTCACAAGCCCTTTGTTGTCCCTCCCCCGCGCCGGGTTTCATTGTTTCCAATGTGGTATGTGGAAATGTCCATCATGGGCCTCAAGACATGTCTGAACACGCTTCTTCATATTGCTCTAATCTGTTGTCAAGTTCACGCCTAGAGTAGAACGGACAACTCTCACATCAAAACCGCTACTCTAGTCTGCCGTATATTCAAGTGCACAGTAACTTTTCGGACACCCTGTACCTATTATTAAGGTATATTCCAGCTTTCTTCTCATAACATGCCCAAACGAAGTGAATTGCTTTCATCTAACATGAGGAGTAAGTTCCTTTGCCCATTGGTCCCTGTCAGGGCATGCTTATTACTCTTTTTAGCTGTCCCTGGTATTTTAAACATTCTTCAGTAAAACTATTATCTGTTGCCTCTTGCGCTTTTCCTACCTGTTTACCAATTGTCCATGACTCACCCTCATATGTCAGGATTAGTTCTATATAACACCGAAGAACTCTGTTCTTACTTCCATTGACTAAGACTTGATGCATGAAATGCGTTTCTTAATTCTTTAGAGGCGACGCACCTCTTTACAGCATCTTAAGAAGTATCGCACCACTTTACAGCATATTAAGAAGCCTCGCACCCCTTTACAACATCTTAAGAAGCCTCACACCCCTTTACAGCATCTTAAGAAGCCTCACACCCCTTTACAACATCTTAAGAAGCTTCGCACCCCTTTACAACATCTTAAGAAGTCTCGCTCCCCTTTTAAAGCACACTAAGAAGCATTGCACCCCATTATCTTCTAGCACGCAAGAAAAAGATAAAAAGTACGTTGTGAGAAAATGTTTACACAATGTGACCAAGTTCGGTACCTAATTGTTGTCAATGCTCTCTATTTTGTACAAATTAGTTGAGTTCTGAGTGTTTATGATGATTCACCTTATACAATATCTGGCATGCCCCACACCCCCAGAAGATGGATCTTGCACCCCGCGGGGGAGTATGCACCCCTGGTTAGGAAGCACTGCATTTGATAGTTATATTATGTCCATAAACTGATGTCCGCTATGGATCTTATTTTATTTTCACAGTACACATTGAACATCTGCGTTGACAAGCGCACATACCGTCTAGCACGTTTTTTTTTTAAACCTGCTGAAATGCCCCTAATTGGCTGCTAATTGTTATAGCGACTATTTGTTGCCAGTACATGTTCTTTATCATTCTCAGGTCTTTATCGTCGGTGTGTATGTTTCCTGTGATTTAATTCTGTCGTGTTTTATTTTGTTTATTTTATTATTTAACAAAAATAATATTTAAAATGCTTGTAAGAATAAATGGATTCAGTATGAGAGATGAGATAAAGGAAGGGCAGAATGTCAGACGGGCATGCATGGCCAATCCTAAATCGTTTGATAGTAAAGTTCGTTCTTTCGTTCGTATTTCTTACTCTTGTCGTGGTTAGTCTTAACAATATTTTAGTAATGTTATATTGTTAATAATATAATAATAATGATAATAATAATTAGAAGAAGCCTAACAATATTCAAATTGGCATCTTAAAAGAAACAAACAGTAGTGGCACACGAAGGCAAAATATTCCTGGAACGGAATACAATAACTGACTCTGTAATTTTTCACGTCTAGCAACAACAACAACAACAAAAAAGTTATCTGGACACAAAAGTTTATTTATATGTTCGATCTCTTTCAAGACAGATGGTTTCTTTGCTCCATTAACGCTGTAAACATTCCAAACAGCGTTGAAGCTAATTTTAGACTGTCACGTCTGCTGGTCGTGTGGCTCATCTCGCTAATAATTGATAGTCGCCCTTAAATCCCTTATTGTCGGCGGTTCAAATCGATAACGGCTGGGAGTAGGTGGTCCTTAATTCTGTGTAAGCCGCCATTTATTTCAGGACAAACATCCGTTAATATCGAAGGAATCGGGTAAAAATCCTTAATGAAGCAGAGACCAACCACCGCTACCCTGATGTAGTTTGTGTCTCAGAGATTAGTGCGCAAACAAAGGGGAGACAAAAAACGCACCCCTGTTTGGAAACAATCTTTGCTCTTATTGTTCTACGCAAGAGGCAGACAGCAGGGCTGTGGAGTTGAGAGTCGGAGTCGTGGCGTCGTGGAGTCGATGGCCTTTTTAGTGACTTCGACTCTGAATTTTATGAAATGACTAGTCGGAGTCGGTAGTCGGACTTCTAAAATTTAATTAGTCGGAGTGGGATAATGTTTTAGCCGACTCCACAAGGTTGGAACTACGTGTATGTGTCAGCTTTTACGACATGCCTGAGGTAGCAGTAGCCTATTTTTTCTTTGTCTCTTCAGAACCCCCCGGGGAACTACACGGGACAGACAGCGGTACCGGTATATGTGGGCAGATGACGTCAAGAGATGGACAGCGGTACCGGCATATGTGGGAAGATGACGTCAAGAGATGGACAGAGGTACCGGTATATGTGGGAAGATGACGTCAAGAGATGGACAGCGGTACCGGTATATGTGGGAAGATGACGTCAAGAGATGGACAGCGGTACCGGTATATGTGGGAAGATGACGTCAAGAGATGGACAGCGGTACCGGTATATGTGGGAAGATGACGTCAAGAGATGGACAGCGGTACCGGTATATGTGGGAAGATGACGTCAAGAGATGGACAGCGGTACCGGTATATGTGAGAAGATGACGTCAAGAGATGGACAGCGGTACCGGTATATGTGGGAAGATGACGTCAAGAGATGGACAGCGGTACCGGTATATGTGGGAAGATGACGTCAAGAGATGGACAGCGGTACCGGGTATATGTGGGAATATGACATCAAGAGATGGACAGCGGTACCCGGTATATGTGGGACGATGACATCAAGAGATGGACAGCGGTACCGGGTATATGTGGGAAGATGACGTCAAGAGATAGACAGCGGTACCGGTATATGTGGGAAGATGACATCAAGAGATGGACAGCGGTACCGGTATATGTGGGAAGATGACATCAAGAGATGGACAAGAAGGAGGCTATCAGATTATATCATGAAGACAAGAGATAGAAGACGTTGCAGATCCACTACAGCCGGACCTTCGATGTGAATATTGCAGCATGTGACAAAACAAGGCGGCCCCTATCGATCTTTGTTTCACTCCGGCAGTATCGGTACATTTGTGGTACTGATTGTTACTATTTGCTCTCAATTGTCGAACTTTTCTGTCTTTCTTTCTTTTCTTCCTTCGTTATTTTTCTGCTAAGTAGCAGATATTTGATTTTATCAAATCACTCGACACTTCCTGTAGGTGATAATAATTACATTTGCTTGGCACTGTCCAGATTTGTTGGCTGTAGGCGCGGCAGATTAACACGTACATCGGCCAGCGCTATCGGCTTAATCACCGATAAAACATGGGCGCACGCATCACCAAAGCTTGGAAAAGGGGAGACAACTTACAGACAGACACGGATGACAAGATTACTTTAGATAAAAGTAAGATTGCTACATCTCGAACACATGGTCATATGCGGTTACCGGTGTGTTCGTACGTTTGTACACAAGGGCATCGGACATCTTATTACCATATATGGGAGAGTTGACCTCTGCCTTACGTTCAAAATTATCCGTTGTCGGAATATTTTGAAATTATCCCATAACCCGACCTGTTTGAATATGATTGGATAGTTTATTTAACTCCATGACAAACGGAGGCGTGGGAAGGCAGGGAATATAATCTGATCATTTTCTCAAGCTATTTCACTTGAGAAATCGCTCGCCAAGACACCCCACACGATTGCTTACATAACTTTTCTTGATCCATAACTATTCAAATTATTTTCCAACTGTTCAAACCTAAAGTGATTATTAAATTTTGTTATTTGTAATGTTACAAATTTAACTTCGATTTAATCATTTTAAAGTTACTTCATGTTTGTCTCAGTCAAATTACTACACACACTCTAAACAGAGCTATGCTACAATAATAGAATTCCACTGAGTAAATCAGGGGTGGGGGCTTAAACGAGCTGAAAGTAATATGTGCTTAAATCCTTCACAAAAGCGTCGGCAGAATTACAGAGTTAGCATACTCAGCCAAAGCAGTATTGTTCTCGCTTATTCTGAATATCTTGTGAAGACTCCCTTTGTAATAGAAGTGTCATCACCCTTCTGTCTACATCTCTGCCAAGAGTAATCTTGTGCGAAGGTAGATACCTTTGAAGCCCATAGTAGATACTCTTGAGTTTTGGCCACTGTTGGACCACTACTGCAAAGCAGGGGAGGGGAGGCAGTACCGTCACACAGCATATAATGCTGATTATGTTGGAGTCAGTGGCGGATCTAATATGAAGCTTAAGCCTCAAAGCCACCAAGTTCAGTTTTTTCTATATGTTTCTTTCCCATCCCCAACACTTAAAAAAAAAAAAATATATATATATATATATATATATATATATATATATATATATATATATATATATATATATATATATTAGTATATATATATATATATATATATATATATATATATATATATATATAAGGGGCCCCACCAAGAGTTAAGCTTCAGTACCCTCAAAATGTAGATCCGACACTGGTTTGAGTTGGTATAAAATATTAAGTTTACCTTGCTTGACGTTAACCATGATGGCCTATCTGTCTCATCACAGTGAATGTTGATTGCAGTGTCTGGTCTTCTTTGTGTTAGTAGTTCTTAACGGTGGCATCATGTCTGCACGCATGATAAGTTGGAAAAGTACGACACAGGCATAGTCAGCTGAAAATGTAACACACATGCATGATATCTGATAAATTAATTCAGGCGCGATTGATGTCAAGAAAGGTTAAAAATTAAAAGTAATGTAACGGGAACCTGAAAAACATGCACTCAAGTAGACAACATTTATATGGAACGAAACGACAGCTTACAGACACATACAGATACCACTAAGTGGAATTGGGTTCAAGGACAAGAGCCCAAATGCTGATTGATCTGTAAGAACAGCAGCAACGGATAATGCGGAGAGAGGGTATCCGATATGTTGCTTATTCGTTACAACAGGAGCGGAGTAAAAAAAGGAGGAAAGAAAATAGCCTGTGTATTACACAGGTAAAGGTTGTCCCATGGCAATACTGAGGGAAGTTGCAGAGACTACACTATACTAGGTCCAGCTTCGAGGGGTTGGGTGACCAATTACGAAGCGTGAGGCCACCGTGTTTCGAACCCGGGACTTTTACCGCGCTATAACAGCTGAATCAATCAGACAGTCTATGCATTGCATACCATAAATAAATATAAACGTAGTATAGAGGAAAACAAACAATTGTATATTGTGAAATGTGAATATTTACGGTAAACGTTGTAAATGAGAAACCATAAAATAGTTAATGACGAATGTTTCCTTTCGTTGTTGATATATTTTGCTGCAATCATTTGTGGAGATCTTGGTCCTGAAGCGGGATATCCAGTTCAGTGCGTAATTCATGAATTTGAGTAGTCCTTTTAAACTTATTGCCTTCGTGTACCACCACATTCCTGTCACAAGATGGATTTGGGGCGACCTCTTCTCGATCTCTTATCCACTACACCTTTAGCACGCTGCATTCTTTTCCCAAAACTATGCTGCTGCAGCTGCATTCTTTTTCACAACGATAGTGGGTGACTTTTAATGTCTATAGTTTTTGTGTTTCTTGGTCAATTGCTATCATTTTTGTAATTTATATAAATAAATGAATGGTGAATCTGATGATATAAAATTTGTTTGTGTACATGTTAGATGTGATAGGAAGAGAGGAAAGGAAAGATGAAAAAAACGAGAAAAAAAAATTAAAATAATAAAAAAAAATTTTTTTTTTTATTTTAAAATTAAAAAAAAAAACCAACAAACGAAGAGTCCATATCCCTTGCATCTCAATAAAAGTCATTTGACCAATAGATTAATACAAATCAAATGACGATCTTTTCGTTACACCCATCATCAGTAGCAAAGCAACAAACGCCCTCGTCAGCAGTGACATTCGGCCGTAATCCTAAACCTTTCCGATATTCCAAATCCTAACCCCTAAAATTATACATACTAGCAATGCCATTCTACTTTCGTTTCCATCTCGGCCATCAAACATATTCTGAGAACCGATATCAGCGCTTATAAAGACACAAATCTCATCCCCACCGCATGGCGTCAGAATCCAATAAAATTAGAGCGAAAATGGCCGCGTGCTCGACGCCGATTGATGTCGATTTGAAAAAATTTACAAAAATAATCGTGAATACACCCATCATTTTTTAAAGATCGAAAACGGAAGCTAACTCTCTTGCAAATAACATTACAACTTAACATCCGGGGGCTGAAATCACGTGTACACAATTCATAATGCTAGAAAACGAAGATAAACGCTATCGACTGCAGTCGCCTCCAGCTGGGAGAGCATAGGTTTTCTTCGTCGATTGTGATCGACAGCAGCGTGCTAAAGGAATCAGTTACCTTTTGTTTTGAGTACTGATTACTTGAAATTTCCGTGTCGCACCCTTTTCTTTCTCTGTTATGTAGCAGATATTTTGTATTTTCAAACATTCTTACACTCCTCTCGCTAATAAGTCGTCATGTCTGTTTGGTTACCCGTTTCTCCCTGCGTTGCAAGGAACGGCTGTGATAATAATTAATCGACAACCATGTTGGTTAATCTCGGGAGTGGCCGACATCAGACTACAGATTAACACTAAAATCGTCCAGCGCATTTGTTTAAACGCTGATAAGGCCAGGGTGCTTTCTTTTGCCCAGATGGTAAAGAGACGGATTGTGTGTGCTCAATCGACAGATAACAAGATTACTTGTCTGTGCGACACATTTTGGACAGACATGCATGACATCACCGTTTCAGGCACACCTTGTCACAAAGACATTACTTTATATTAAGGTAATAATAAGTTATTTGTAAACATTGCCGATAGAGGCTCGGATGTTTTGATTCCATGTATGGGAGCCGTGACCTTTTGCATCACACATATTGTTCCATGTCGGAAATATTTTGAATTACCCCAAAAAACACGCATGTTTGAAACGATTGGAGCTTTCTTAGCATCGTAACAAAACAAATGCGGGGAACGCCAGGCAATATAACTTGACCTATTTGCAGTTTTAAGACACTGTGAAAATTCACTGCGAGGATCGCTTGCCAAGACGAAACCAGATTGCCATAAGTTAGAATTCAGAATTCTCTTTATCAGATCGGACTTTGTGGAACATCTTGAAGGACTTAAAGAGCACAAGAAACCATTTTAATAAGAAAGACCGGCATCTTAGGAAACTGAAACACGGAGCCATTTTTCATTACTAACATGTGAACTAATAAGTACATATTGCCATGTGAATATTAATATGTGCAAAGTGCTAGTGGATGTCCCAGTCATTTGAGGCTGGCAACCTCATCATATAAAATGATGAATTCATGAACCACCACTGCAAGAGCTGGTGACTGCTTTATTGATAGTTTCTTAAAGAGAACTAAAAGAATAGGTAGTCACAAGTTCCATATGGAGCAGGGAGGGAAAGATGACAGAAATGATGTACATTCTAATTATAATATCTACATTTTCAAACAAAAGGCACTACCTGCATTGAAACATAGCTAACATTAAGGGTGCAAAAATAAAGCGGGGATGTCGTGGATTGCACAGGCAGAGTCACATATTAAGCAGATTATCACAGTTAAAAAATATATTCAAATGGGAAGACTGGAGTAAATCAGATGAGAACTGGACTAACTACCAACCCGTAATCATCAGCCTTGGTAGAGAGTGCAGAACTTGGGCCAAGGAGAAGACAGAGCTGGAAATTGATCAACTGGTAAATGGTCATGCTGGGGATGGGGTGATGCCATTGTGTACACTGATGAGTCTATAATCCACGGTGAGAAATCGGGGTGGGGGCTTCTTTGCTAGTTGAAGGACAGAATCGTGTCGCTGAACAAAGCAGGGCTTACATGACAGCAACCTCCAGCATCATAATGGAGGTAGAGGCAGCTACCGCAGCCTTAAGGTGGTTGTCTGAGTCTTCAATAACAAGGGCGGTTATTGTATCAGACTCATAATCCATGCTTCGGAAGGTCCAAAGGGGATGGCTCCGATGTAGGAGGCAGGAAGCACTGATCCGGCAACACGCACTGTACAGTGCATGCTACCGTCAGGTAGCGAACACTGAACAAGTGATTCCTACCTAGGTAACAGGCACTTAACTCAGGCACGAAGCACTACAGTAATTCTTGCCTGAAAAAAATAATTAGGTATATCGCACTGCGTTGTAGTTATTATAATCCATTAGGCAGACATTTCCACCGTTCCTTCCTTTACAGGGCAAAATACTGGAGAGATAAAGAGTAAAGATGTTTTTATGTTTGCTTTATATGGTATTCATTTATAGTGTGTAAACAAATTTTATGAAATTTTTCTAATTTCGTCTAAAAATATATGGTGGGAAATTATTTTTTCAGTGTTCATTCAAAACAGGTATCGGTATGCGGTATAGTGCGTGTAGTGGGATCATAATTTGGGCATTGAATAATAAATACTCGTATAAAGGTAAAGGTGGTCCCATAGCACATATTGCCGTAGTAGAGTGAAGTGTTAGAGACTTCACTATACTAGGTCCAGCATCGAGAGGTGAGTGACCAGTTCCCTTCCTCGCTGCCTTTTCCTTCCTTAACTCACGAGCAAAGTCAGGTACCCAATTACAGCTGGGTAGACTGAAGCGTGTCGATACCGTGAATTGAACCCGGCACCTTTGCCGCGAGAGACCAGCGCTCTAACCACTCTGCCAATCGGTCGCTCAATAAATATAGAAATAAATAATATTGCATATAATTGTACTTCTGAATTTTTATTAATTAGCATTCTTAAACTAAAAAACATATGTACGAAAGATCTTCGTTGTTATATCACAATGTGTGTACAAACATATTGTCTCCGTTAAGGAAAAGACATGAAATAAGCTTCATTTAATTATTTATAGGCATCATACTGAGACAAAATGTAATGAGTGGCTAAAGTTAAATCTTTGTATTCGTGTTCAAAAACCACATTTTTACGTGCTAATTTGAGACATGACTACCGTTACTGGTTTTATATTAAATAATTTATTTATAATGATAACATACATTGTTATATATGAAAATGGGAAAAAAAGTAAGCGCTATGACATGCAATTAACTGAATTGGTCAGTGATTTTTAAACATGCATACGATTTATACATCGCAGAGTGCAGAAAAATGTAAAAAAAAAAACAATTAAAAAACAGGTTGTACTTATCATTATGTTTAATTCATTATGGAAAACTGTTTTAGGAGTTAACCACTTTCATTTTAACGTAAGTTTATTTTTACATAATGTAGGAAAGTTTCAGTTGCTTGTGATCACGAATAGAGCTCTAACAATTTGAAATGTGTTGGCAGTTACTTTAAATTTTACATTCAACTTTCTGTGACAAAACAGGGCGGCCCCTGTCGATCTTTGTTTCTCTGCGGCAGTATCGGTACATTTGTGGTACTGATTTTTATTATGTGCTCTCAAGTATCGCACTTTTCTTTCTTTCTTTCTTTCGTCGTTATTTTTCTGCTAAGTAGCAGATATTTGATTTTATCAAATCATTCGACACTCCTCTCTGTGATGTCACCGGTTTGTTACCCGGTCATCCTAGCTTGCGGTGAGTAACTGAGATAAGATAGTCGCCGGCGTGTTTAGATTTGAACCGCTGATAAGACGACTCCTTTGGTAACCCAGCTGGGCAAACACGGAGTTTTGCGTACTCATACGACAGATAACGAGATTACTGTCTGTGTGACACATGTGGGCAGACAAGTGTGACTTAATCGCTTTCGGGCCGACTTGTTATGACAACATTACTTTCTAATAAAGTAATAAGTATTACAGCTTACACATGTTGTCATGCGAGTTCCCCGATCTGTCTGTAAGTTTGTACACAAGGGCATCGGACATCATATTACAATATGTGGGAGAAGTGACCTTTGCAAAATTTGTCCATGTCGGAAATATGTTGAAAGTACCACACCCGACCTGTTTGAATATGATTGGAGCGTTTATTTAACTCCATAACAAACGAAGGCGTGGGAAGATAGGAATATAGTCTGACCATTTTCGCAGTTTTATTTCACTGTGAATTTCACGCTCGCCAAGAGAACATCAGACCTCGCCAGAGTGAAAACTAGATTCAGAATTCCTTTTTGTTAACCTAACCTTTTATTGGAGAACCAAATAAGATTACAAAGCACAGGAAATTCCCACATTTTAATAAGGAACACCGGGACCAGTAAACTGAAGAAACACACGGAGTCAGAGAGGGAATCTATTGTCAAATTAACGACGCCCCAGATGCGTGTAAGAGGCCGACTCTTTTATTCATCTGAGCAACAAGTCTGTAGCCAGGATTGGCGTAAGTTGTGATTTACATTTCATATTTTATTACTAAACATGTGAACTAACATATATATGCATATATTACCATGTGAAGTTTAATGTGTGAAACTCGCTATTGGATGTCATATTCATTTGAGGCTGGCAACCTCAGCGTATAGAATGATGATTCATGAACCACCACTGCACGGGCTGGTGATTGCTTTATTGATAGTTTCGTAAAGAGAACTAAAAGCATAAAGTAGTTCCATGTTCCCTATGGAGCAGGGAGGGAAAGATGAAAGAAATGATGTACATTCTAAGAATAATACTTACAGTTTCAAAGCTTTTCACTCAGAGTAAATATAAACGGAAAAACATATTCATGTTAAAATTAATAGAAGCTTCAAACTTTTCAACAAATGTAAATATAAAGGAAACATAAATTAATTTATATTGTGAACACATTTCAAACAGTGGAGATGTAAATGTAAAACATATTATATCTGTACATTTAACCTTTTCATTTAAATGTAATGTAAAGCTAAGGCTATTCAGTTTAAATGTAAAGAAAGTTTTATCCCGAGGGATTAAATTTAATTCTCATCGAGGGTAAATTCTGACATGGGATGGTAGAATAGAAGAGGGGGGCACATAACTATGTGTCGGAAAACGCCATACTCAGAAGAGCGTTTCGTTTCTATTTCTATTACCAGTTATTGGTGGTACCAGCAAAAAGGACCATTTCTGGGACAAGAAAGGACGAGTGGTTACGCTTTAAGACGGAAGACCAGCTTTGAAGACTCTCCTAGACTTTCCTGGGAAACGAGCTTCACCCTTCGACCCTTGACCAGAGACGAGTGAACGCAGTGTACAGAAAACCATCTCATCAGAAGGAGGAGGATCAGAAGCGTCACTGGCATCTAAGTTAACACGTATGCTGCCACCTGAACCTCTTATCAAAAACCATCACCCGAGTGATGAACACTTTATTTTGTAATTAACTGTTATTCCTTTCTTTAAACTGCTAAACTTAAAGTGATGATTAAATTGTGTTATTTGTAATTATACCAATTTAACTTAGATTCAATCATTTTAAATGTACTACATGTTTGTCTCAGTCAAAGTTACTAAACACACACTCTAAACAGAGCTATATTATAATAATAATTCCACTGATAACTCAGGGGTGGGGGCTTAACGAGCTAGAATAAATCATTGCTTAAATTCTTCGCAAAAGTTGTCGGCAGATTACAGAATTGTTTTCGCTTATCTGAATATCTTGTGAAGACTCCCATGTGATAGAAGCTTTATTACTCTTCTATCTACATTTCTGCCAAGAGTAATCTTGTGTAAAGATAGACTCCATTGAAGCCTATAATAGATACTCTAGAGTTTTGGCCTCTGTTGGACCACTGCTGCAAAGCAGGGGAGGCAATACCGTCAGACTTTCTTTTAGAGTTCAATAGTCCTCAGGCAATGCTAGTTTATTTCTTTGAACCTCCCTACAAAGCCGAGGTTAAACGTAACATCCCTCTGTGGGATTTCGCCATACTCTGCATGTTAATTAGGTTGTACGTGATAATAGAAAGAAATCAAGATTTCTTCGCTAGGCGTTGTTACATCATAACAACCCATTACCGTGAATGCTTCACGTTAACACTCATAAATGCCTCACACCAGCAGACAAGTTGAGATAAGATTCACAATAAAACTTAATTAATACTCTTTATTTATACCCCGCAGATGCCTTACCAAGTAGAAAAAAACGCATTTATCATGTATTATTGCCCTAGTTTTACTGGCACATGTAACCATCATTGACGTCTCATAAAGTGAGAAATATATGTACTTTGAAATGTCAACAAAGCTATTATTTATTTTATTTTGCAAATTAATACAGTAGACATTCAAAAATCCGGCAACCTCCGGACCTGAGGAGTGCCGGATTTTTGAAAATGCCGGATTTTTTATGGTTATATATTCTGTATATATTTAACAGAAAATGACTACCTGTACACTTTATCTGCGATCGACAATGCACGATGTTTACGTTTTACACCACTTCTTTTATTTGCTGAATCCATAATGGGGCTAAACAGCAGCAAATACATGATAAAATGAGAAGGAATGAGCAGGAATACTCCAGAAAACAGTGGCGCGCCAACGCGGTAAATTTAAAAATGCGCTCCGAAATCCATGCCGGAAATCTGAAGGAACCGGATTATCGATGGCCGGATTTTTGAATGTCAGCTGTATTCTTTTGTATTGTGTTGTTTCTTAGCATTAAGTAAACTGAACTAATTTTTATGAGTGAAACTTCATGAAAAAAATAAATATGAAGATCGCTGAAAATCATATGTGAAAATTGTCAGAATTAAACGAAATGTGATTCTTTTAAAAGCTTTTATAAAGATTCGTGTTTTTTTTTTTTAATTTGCTCTTGTATCGAAATTCAAAACAGCTATTTATCTACAACTTGAACTCAATTACAATTAAACTTATTAGGGGCGAAAAAAATATGCTTCTGTCGTTGCCAGCACCGCGATTAAATACGTTCTAGCCAAAGAGATGGTTTATTTCACAATGCGAGCAGATGACGTTATAAATTATTTGACTTTTTATATTAAGGTAAAAAATAGTTATTTAATGCTCTTTTTGGTAATAGTAGTTACTAAATAAGCAATATACATATTTTAACAGATTAGACGTATACTGATTTTCGTTGGTCAGATCTATATTTCGAAGGAATGTCATCTATCCAGTTTTACTTTATTAATACTCTTTATTTATACACTGCCAAGTAGGGAAAAAAAACGCAATTATCATGTATTATTGCCTTAGTTTTACTGGCACATGTATTTCTCAATTCATACAATACAGCATTAATTATATTTATATACGGGTTTCCGATTTTTCTTTACCTTTAGAATGTTGAGTCATTCCTACCCAAGTTTAGTGCTTCCTACCTAGCAGGTAAGGTTCACTGTACAGTGTCTGGTACCGTCAGGTAGGAGGCACTGTACAGTGTCCCCTACTGTTAAGTGCGTCCTGCCTGCAACACCGGCATGAATGGCAAACCTCCATAGAAGCCTTGAATCTTCAGGAACTGGTGTGGATCTACTGTCCTGGTCATGCAGGGATACCCGGCAATGAAAGAGATGGCAGACTAGATTCTAGAGTACCCATAGAAGGTGCACTGGATGTGGATAAAGGAGAGATACTGCGGGCAATTAATGATCGCCTATTAAATGACACTGTGATGAATCATCAAGGCTAAAATTGCTGGAATTTGGCATCAAACGTAAGACCGACAGGAATGGACGAATGAGAGGATACATCTGGCGTGTATACAACCAACGCGCAACAGGAACATTTAGCTTTCATACCCTTCGAAATTTGCCGAGGGTGACTGAGCACTTATAGGTTTGCCCAGAGTGCAGTGACGTCGATTCTGATCAACAATGATAATAATCTAATGATATTAATAACTGAACTTCATTTTTGTTTAATTGTTAAGACGAAGTAAATCTTTACGGAGAGTCTGGGATAATGACACTTTTTGTTTCCTGGGTAAATCTCCAGACTTTCATATTTATGGACATACAATTCAGTTTCATGTCTAAGTGGTATTCTAAAGCGCTTGTTTAAAATAGAAGAAATTGAAATTAATGACAAGAACTGGACAAGTGCCATGAGACACCTGTTGATAGCATTACAAGGCAGTCCTTGTTCGGGAAGTTCTAGGGCATAACAGGTAGACGGAGACCGAGAAAAAAAACACGTATGATGAAGGCAACTGGACAGACATAACACGTATGGTGAAGGCAACTGGAGGACAGACATAACACGTATGGTGAAGGCAACTGGAGGACAGACATAACACGTATGGTGAAGGCAACTGGACAGACATAACAAGGATAAAGAAGACATGGAAAGACCTTGAGAACGTTTTCAAGGTCAGGAAGATTTAGTTGAAGGCCTGCTCCACAGGGAGCAGAAGAGTAATGCATGAATGAATCTTTCAAATGAGATTATTTGTTTTCGGTTTCTATTTAATCGCAGGGAACACATTATTTGTTTTCTGTTATAGGTTTAATCGTAGGGAACTGTTAATATTCTAGTTCACTGTTTAGATACTGCCACTGTTAGTATCTGTGTTCGGTATGTATTAGTGAGTGTGTGCCAGAACAGTCACTCACAACACAGGTACGCACATAGAAGTCATAGATGGTTGTAAACGGTGGTGACATTTAACAATAGTTTATTAAGTCACAGCACATCATCACGTAGACATAAGACGAATACACCGTTACAACAAAAGGTACGAATTCAGTATACTCATAAGACTGCACTCACGGCAGTTAATAATAATATCAGCGCTATAATGTCCTCACGACTCAGTATACTCATAAGACTGCACTCACGGCAGTTAATAATAATATCAGCGCTATAATGTCCTCACGACTCAGTATACTCATAAGACTGCACTCACGGCAGTTAATAATAATATCAGCGCTATAATGTCCTCACGACTCGGTATACTCATAAGACTGCACTCACGGCAGTTAATAATAATATCAGCGCTATAATGTCCTCACGACTCAGTATACTCATAAGACTGCACTCACGGCAGTTAATAATATAATATGGCCTGTCCCAATCCTGGACTTATAACAGCTTCATATCTTCATACATCTCCACACTGCAGTTAATCACATAGGCTGTACACACAGCGAAATATATAAGTCGACATTTTCTCAAGTCCTACGTAGGCATCCACTATCCAAAAACCACTGGGACTCGACCTACACGGTCCACGCCCAAAACACAACTCCCAAATCACACACTAGTCCCGCCAAAAACCCCGTCACGAGACTCGGCTGTCTTGAACACCGCTCTCGATAATACATGCAGACTAGCTGCGAGCTATTCACATGGCTCAAAACAGTACAGAATAAATACCTCTCAACATTTGAGATTAAACAGCGTTCACACGCTTATCTGTACTCTGCCACTCCAAAAATAGGAAAAGATAATTCTATCCTAAAGTCAAACAAGTATCCGCTTAATCAAGCGTTGCAACTCGAAATTTAATTTGTCCAAAACATTCTAAAGATTACTTCCCCTTCTATAAGATCCACCTGCAACAGTTACCACCCGCTCCGGGAAAAAAAATGATTCTATCATTTTTTTGAAAAAATTAACTAAAAAAAAAAAAAAAAAAAATTTAGAAGACAAAGAAGTTCTAACATATGCTTACAAAAATCACCTTATTTTAAATGAAAATTATATCTACAACAAATATCAGCATTAAAGTGTAAAGTGGCAATTAAAGCATACAGCACAATCAGCTACGTATAAAAAGTAATTAGCTAAAAGAAGGAATGAAATGAAGAATAGTTACCAAAGACAGATGGAAAGCAAAGGCACGAACGCAGAGAAAGTCAATAACAATACATACTAATAAATGTTTAGATTAGATAACGTTTTTCAAAAATAAATACAAACATAATCGTAAGGCATAATACAAAATATCAAAGTATATCTATACTAACACCACCAAGAAATAATTTATAACTAAACAAAACCTAATAAGTAATGTAACCAAGTTACAAGAGTTATACAAAACTAAAATAAGTAAATTATAGGCATCGAACAAACAAGTAATAGCATTGCTATAACTAATATGACCAACGCACAATCAAGCGCTAAAATAAAAAAATACGTCATAATAAAAAACAACTTTTTACAAGAACTAATCACACTACATATCAATGATATCGCACTGTCAAATGCTGTACACACACACACACACAAAAATTACAATGCCCCCCCAAAAAATCATTTTTTTCAAAAGTACCGTACAAACATTTTTTTTGGATAAGTTACATAAAAACAGTATTTAATTTTTAAGTAATTCAAGACCACTAAAACCTAATAATGAAATAAATATTTTAACAAAATGAGTGAAATATAAAACAAAAATCCTATCTCGAAGAAACCTTTAAATCAACACATGTAAATTTAATTTATCCTTTAAGTTCTTTCTGCTGACAATTACGTTCAGCTCAGTACAATGCTATTTAGCTATAACTTTATCTCTTACTCAAATCGATAAGATATACATTATAAATAAATCTACACTTTGTTGCTAATATGAAATATGCAAAAGGTTCTATAAAAATATCTACAAAAAAAAAATAAGTTTAAAAAAAAAAAAATAATCTGCTAAGAAAATAATCTGCATGCCTGACTGGCAAGAAATCAAGTTCTGGAAAAATCAAAGTTTCACAATAATATATAAATAGCATTAAAATGTATTAACATGTCATCAAACTACCGACATAAAAATAACAACAATAAAAAAAAATTATGGCAATCAAAAGATGCATAGAAATAATCATTACAACAAAATTATATGTTATTTCAAAACAACAACATGTCATGTACTAATATAGAATACAAAAATATGTACTATCTCAAAAAAAAAAAAAAATAAGCCGCAAAATTTCCCACTCTCGTGAACACATGTCCTGACCCTCCAAAGTAAACATCAGTTGCTAGTTAGACGCTGACAGGTTTCGGTTGACCACTCGAGCGGAAAGTTGACCTACATTTCTGACCGTCAATATGTCACAGAAGCCTTGACTCTTATCGCAACGTAGCTTCTGTCAACAAATACAAATGAAAATTTCCATTTTACTCAATAGTGAAATTTAATGAGAAAAACGTAGAAATCAAATTTACAATTACCCAGCACCGGCTTGTGTAAAGCACCGGTCTCTTCACGATGTCACTAGCTCTTCCTATCACATGTAGATATCACAGAATACTTGGGGACAACATGACCGACCTTGAATGTCGCCGCTGCCATAGGCTGAAACAAAGTGTTATATTCACAACAACAAGCAGAGCAGGCAATAGTATTCAAGCATCCACTGTTATTTTTACTCTGTTTACCTTGGTTATAAATGACTCTAGGCTCATGTTGAACAAAATTAGCACAATTGCGCTTATTATTTGTTCTATGACCAAAATACTTATTATTACCGTTGCCTTGTTTACAAATAATGACTTTAGTCTTTTGTTGAGGAACATTACTCTGGTGATGTAAAGCAACATTTGAAAAGCTATAATCTTTATCACACTTCCCAACACTCTTACAATCGTAACTTTGAGATTTGTTAAATTGTTTACTGTGTCTTGGAGAAGGAAAATTATTATTTACTAATCTCCCTTGGTACTGTTTACTCTTGGGGTTATCTCTCTTACTAGAACTGTTTTTCTTTTCCCCTATGGGAATATATTTACCAATTGTTTCAAACTGACTGTGCTGAGTTTGACAACTGCCAGAAACAATAGTATCTCTATTGTTCCGCATATGGGTTTCATCTTTGGAACAAGTAGTAATAGTCTCAACACCCGCTATTAATTTCTGAGTATTTCCAGTAGTAGACAAATGTTTGCTCTTAATAGTTTTGTCCTGAAATATATCACCTTTCTTTTCCTGATTAACAGAACTGGTTGTTACACTAGCATCTTTGTTGTTCTGACGCCAAGAATTATTACTCGAATTATCAGTAATATTAGAACTAGGAAAGTTGTATTTCCCCCGAAAAGATCTATATTTACTATGTATGACATCTCTGAGCAAAAAGTGTATGGGGCAGACTTTTCGCAACTTTCTGTCTATCACTGTCAACGTTGACAGAAGACCACATATTGTTATTCAAGACGATGTCAAGCAGGCCATCTACTCGTTTTCTTGCCTGTGCAATCTCCACATCTCTATGTGAGATCTCTTCACCTAATTTCTTGTTTAAACTCTCAACTCTTAAAACTTTGCAGCTTTCCTCTGCTAGTAAATTTTCAATCTTTTCTGGAATCATCGCATTCTTTTCTTCCTGTTGGAGACTAAGATTCGCAATATCATCCATCAAATCAAAAAGTGACTCTGTATAATCCCTATCACGTTTATCGGTCTCAACTTTCAATTTCTCATAAATCTGTTTATTTTGTTGGACCTCCTGTGTAATATTTTCTACCTCAATTTGCTTATCTTTCATCTGGACTTCCAATTGCTTTATCTTCAACAATGCTAAATCCAAACTTGCTTGCACACCAGCAAGTTCCGAATTTGATTTATCTAAATCACTTGTAAGTTTAGAGACTGTTTCATGTAGCTTACTTACTTCAGCAGTGCTTTTTAAACAATTGTCCCTTTCTTGTAGGGCACTCTGTTTGTTCCTGCTTATTTGCTCCTCATCTTCTAACTCCTTTTTCTGATCATCAGCCATGTCGTTGCGCACTATCTTACTGTCGTAAATTTATTTTGAGAGAAAAGAGTCTTAGAAATAGTGGTCCGGTTTAGAGTGAAATGATGTTGGAAAACTCAGTGATAGAAACTGTAGAGATTAAATAGTTGCTTCACAGCGTGCTGGAGGAGAGTAAAGACAGACTTATTTACGACAAATCGTTTCTCTCAATCTTCTCTTCCGCTCTCCTGGTCAAACAATTATTTGCCAGTTTTCCAGACACACCTCTGCGCGCACACCGATTTGGTGTTTTCAAACACACAGACGACGTAGATACAAACTATATTAAACGAATAGGGGAAAAGTTGGGCTTTGGGTATCTCCAACACAGTACTCAATGAGTTTATGTGATTTTATTCACCTTAAACATCAATCACTAACAAATATCAGGTATTACATAAATTATCATAAGTACACAAATGCAAATAACAAGTTTGGGAGGGGTGAAGAAGATTGGTATCGACTAAGCCCTTCCCGCTTATTAGACAAAGATAAACCCAGTCCAGAGATAGATAATATCAGGAACACGGGTACGTTAACCTAACAGTGAAGTTAATTGCTCTGAAAGAGGTGTTACAAAGTTAGGTATAGGTGATAGAAAAAAACCTGTTCTTCCCAGCTTTTCTTCCTTTTACTAAGCAAATGGAAAGGAGGGGGGGGGGGGTTTAAAACAGAGTTAACCAATTATCACCTCCCCCTTAAAGGAACAGTGCAGGGAGTACAGAAAAATTATATTACCAGGCACGAAAGTTAACAGAAGGGTTACAAGAGAAAAACAAGATTAAATTTCCTGTCATTCATGCACACGCGTGAGGATCCACACTCATATACTCACACACTTACCGAATGCAGCCTCATACGATCCATAAAAGTATATAAAACAGCAAGTATTCTCTTGACATGTGAACTATCTAGTCCTTCGATGTCCCGCCCCAGATGTTTGCGAGATTTTGCTGGTAACAAATATTCTCACTTATCGCAAGACTTGAAGACTAAGAGTTCTTGTGTTTTTTATTATATAAAAAAAGGAGTCTATGGGATGGCACTGACACAGTTCGGCACAGGGGTGAAAATGAAGTGGTCTCTTTTAATCTTCCGCTATGGTAAAATTCCTTCAATGCGTGATGATAGTAACTGACCGGAAAGTTTTATTAAATCCAATTGAGGAAAAACTAGGCTCAGTCACAGTCAGGAAAATATGTACTCTCTCACAGTAAACAGTAAATATAATATCGCTACTGGCGATGATTACCTTCCAGTTTATCTTACAGGTTTGTAATGGTAATTTGATGATTGTTCTTTACAATGTTCTTGGGTGGGCTTTATTTCATTTAATTCTGACAGCTAGGTCGCAAAGGACCGCCACAAGATTATATTTAAAAGAAATGTTTCTTCAATATGACTGGAAGTTTATAGGATGGTTTCTTTATTTCTTTCTTTATTTAGCTGGGACCGCAGGTTACGATCACTCTGTGTGAAAGAAAAAAGACATGTAACATACCGAAAAATCAAGCGCGATAAATTTCCCGTTAAGCCTATAATACACTCGAGTATTTAATTATGTATTTAATAAACACTGCGCGAATTCTAGTGGTTAAAAACACACATCTATAAAACTAGGACTTAACTGAATTTATTAATTATAAATCCCTTCGCGACTTTAAAAGTTAATTTAAGCATCTATTATCTTTTGAAATAATATAATAGATAGATCATTATATTTACAACTGGAACTATTGAGATGGTTTAATTTAATAGATTTAAATTAACACAAAATCCATTGAAATAGAATGACTGAACTAGACCACTGATCACTTTACACAATATATTACCGCTTTGCACAGAATAGAAATCACTGCAAATATATATATAAAATCCAGGGGAAAATCTATAACAAGATTTCAATAAAGCTAGTGCTTCTGTAAAGGTCTGGCCAGCGAGTGATAAAGTGTCTATTCTTCATGGTCTATTTATCTAAAATGGAATGTAAGTTGAGTGGGACATGAAAAACTTGACAGCTTATTTCATCCCAGGAACTTTTGGGGATCTGACCGCCAAATCAAGGGAAGAAGCCGCCCCCTGGTCTTCGTATCTCCGCTCGCTGTTGCCCGTTTCGGCTTTCCCCGTTCGCTTTCTGCGCGATCGGTTCTGCGTTTCACACCGAGACGCGAAAATAGCGCCAAGCAACTGCGTCTCGTATCAGGGACCACTACTGTCTTTGATAGCGCCGATAGTCTCCCCTGAAATCCCTCAGTCTGTCTCTTTGATCGTGGTCGCATTATCTGTTTGATTCTGGCAACGCCCCCCCCACTGGCCAAGTTAATGAAAATAACTGCCTATGATTGTTCAAGAGATGTTAGTGGGCGTGATTTAATCTCTCCTTAAATCAATGCGATGACCAGAATAAACGATAGGTAAACTCTCCGCATATCAATCAGCAAACGTGTTTGCCCTCTGTGTGGAACAGTTGCATAGCTAATGAATCCACGTGAAAGAAGTCCCGTTTTTACAAGAAGTTACAACAAAGTTCAGGGTCAGCCGAGTTCGTCCATCACAATCGTCCCCTCTTTTGAGACGTGAAAACGTGTTTTCATGTTTGCTTTATGACGATGAAGCTGCCCTGATCAGTAACTTTTGGATGATTGGTATCTTCACCTTCCTCCTCTTCCTCTGTAGTCCAGTTTCTACTCAGGAAATCAGCCCCGACATTCTGTCTTCCCGGAATATATTCCACTTTGAAAGAATAAACGCTTAAAAGGAGGGCCCAACGCATGATCCTAGCGTTAAATTCTTTATTGGCACCAAGAAATGCTAACGGAGCGTGGTCTGTTTGCACCGTGAAAGATGTACCATAAAGAAACTCATGATGGCGTCTGATACCGTCAATCAGAGCAAGACATTCCCTTTCAACTACGCTGTAGTTCCGTTCCGCTTTATTTAATTTCCGACTGCCATAGGCAACTGGAAATAGCATGTTCAGGTCACTGTCATCGGCTTGAAGCAGTGTTGACCCGGTGCCCTGACCTGACGCGTCGACTCTCAGTACAAAAGGTTTCTTGAGGTCAGGCAACCTCAAAATGGGGTATGCAGACAACTGTCCTTTCAAAGTGCTATACGCGTGTTCGCACTTTTGATCCCATATGACCTTATCAGGACAACCTTTCTTTGTGAGGTCAGTCAGAGGTGCCGTCAGTCCGTTGAAGTTCTGGATGTACTTCTGATAGTATGCACATAGCGATATGAAGGAACGTACGTCTTTCTTCGTTCGGGGTCTTTTTGCTGCCACTATTTTCTCCACGTTCTTCTTAATAGGCCAACTGCATCCGTGAGAAATAGTGTGCCCCAGGAAGTCTAACTGTTCAAACCCGATGAGACATTTGCTAGGTCTGGCTGTGAGACCCGTTTCCTGTAGTCTCCTGGGGAGCATAGCAACCGTAGCAATATGTTCTTCATAGGTTTCCGATGCAATTAATATGTCATCCATGAAATTATGGATATGGGGACTTTGCAAAGGTTCTAGAAGCTTCCTCATCATCCTGGTGAACACTCCTGGTGCGTTATGCAAACCGAACGGCATCACATTAAATGTGTAATGTCCTTCGTTAGTGCTGAAAGCTAACAAAGGTTTAATTTCCTCCTTGACTGGTATTTGATAATAACCTTTACTGAGGTCAATCTTGGAGAAGATCTTTGCTTTGCTGAGCTTGGTGAACAACTCAGAAACAGTTTGGAGAGGTTCGGGCTGGAATTCCGTTACAGCGTTTAGCAACCTGTAATCAATGCACAGCCGAACTTCCTTATTGGGCTTCTGCAACAGCACTACACTCGAGCTGTAAGGAGATGTAGACTCACTGATAATTCCTGCCTGACGCAGCTTGTCTATTTCTCCACGAAGTGCATCAGCTTTAGCGTACGGGATGGGGTAAACTCTGTTTTGAACCGGGGTCTCGTTTGTTAATTTCATATCAAATTCAATGAGATTTGTTCGACCAGGTACATCCGTTAAGACTGCACTGTACTGTTTTAGTAGAGCCCTGATTTCTGTTTGTTGTTCTGGTGAGAGATTGTCGCCAAACTTGACATCTTTAAAGGATTCTGTGGGTTGCAATGGATACTCCATGCAACCATCATCATCTTCCTCGTCTTCCGTTGCTATGGCGACAGCCAAGAGATGCTCGGAGGATGGCACCGGTCTTTCCAAATATTTCTTAAGCAGATTTATGTGGAAGACCTTCTCCTTTCCTTTGATGGAGATCTTGTAATTGGTACGTGAGATCTTTTTAAGGACGGTAAATGGTCCTTGCCATCCGATGCGAAGTTTATTGCTTCCGGTTGGAAGTAGCAATAGGACTTTCTCCCCTGGTTGTAGTTCTCTCTCTTTTGCAGCTTTGTTGTATCTTTTAGTAATTTTAGCGCGGGCTTTCTTAAGGTTGGTAGTAGCTAGATCCCATCCTAGCTTTAGCCTTTCCTTAAGCTCAGATACATACTTGCTTGCAGAGACGACTGTCTCGTCAGCCTTCTGGTCTGTCAGGGACCGACGTAAGGCTTCTAGTGGCCCCTTAATAGGTCTGCCAAATAAAAGTGTAGCTGGCGCAAAACCCGTAGACGCTTGGGGTACCTCTCGGTAGGCGAATAAGGCAGCCGATATATATTGGTCCCAGTCTTCCGGTTTCTCCTGACCCAGCTTACGTAACATCATGATGAGGGTACCGTTAAAACGTTCCACGAGCCCATTTCCGGCGGATGGTAGGGACTTGTGTGGATATGTTTGGCCCTCAAGATCTTAAAGATCTCCTCCATTAACAGGCTACGGAATTGGGATCCATTGTCCGTCAAAACTTGTTGAGGGAATCCCAACCGTGTAAAAATTTGCACAAGGGCTTCTGCGACATGCTTGGAATTAGTGCATGGTAGCGGTACAGCTTCGGCCCACATAGTGCAAGTGTCGACTAAGGTCAGGATGAACCTGTTCCTTCTTTTGGTCTTTTCCAGGGGACCAATAATGTGGACAGCAACCCATTCAAATGGAGTCCCTACTATTGGCATTTGCCCCATAGGTACTGGGGGTGTCAAGTGCTTGGGTGCTACCCGTTGGCACTGGGCGCAGGATTTCACATACCTGACAATGTCAGAGTTCATTCCTGGCCACCAATAGTGGTTTTTTATTCGCTGAATAGTGGCGTTTTGTCCCATATGTCCGCTAAAGGAAAGAGAGTGCCCCATTTCTAAGATCTGGCTTCTGTACTGCGTCGGTACTAGGAACTGGTTATTCCCCGTGTCCGGGTTGCCCGTTCTACGATACAATACGCCATCCTTAGAAAAGATGTCTCCGTTGTGTCTGGGGTCCTTAGCCATGGGCAGTTTTTTAAAGCAGGGCGCCAGAGTAGGGTCCTTTTGTTGCGTCTCCTTCAGTTCATTCGGCAACAAGTTTGGCGCAGGCTCCCTCTCCTTCTTGGCTTGCCCTCTTGTGGTTACCGCTGCCACAATCGGCTCCTTAGGTCTCCCAATGAACACATATCTACATCCCAAGATAACTGGGTAGATAGGATCATCCATAATGGCCGCTTTAATAACCCCTCTGACAAAATCAGAGTGTATTTCTACCAATGCGATAGGAAGCGTCCTGGGTGCATCACTCCTGAAAACTCCACTAAGTTTGACGGTTTCCTCTGTCTCCTGACCGGGTTTGACTAGGTGCCTAGCGACAATACAATCAAAACTTAATCCAGTGTCAAAAAGACGAGTAGTAGAGGTACCGTTCAAAATTACAGTTCCTCGAGTTGAGGGTCGGTCCCCCTCAGGTTGAGAATCACTGTCATTGACTCTACCTTTCGAGGCTGTATGCAAACATCCAATGCGGTTTGCACCGGTTTGTTTGCCCTGATCAGACGTTCCTGGTGTAGGGGTCTTCCCTTTTCCTTGACCTTGGTTGCCGCGCTGCCACGTAGGCTTGTTGGGTTGATCAGAATTGTTGTTGGGGGGTGATGACGCCCAATTTATATTATGATTGAGTAATTGGCCGCCAAATGACGCGTGCACCATGAGGTGAGTGATGGTGCCCGTGGTCTGGTTTTGTGAAGTGTGTAGATGATGTACAGTCAAACAATGATCATACAAAAACAGGGCAATCCATACAAATACGTCAGTTAACTCACGACGTATAAAGTCAATGATGCTTGTAACAGCTAGTGACGTTTTTCTGTATCATTTATTGTGGACGCCACAGTGACAAAATGTATACGCGAATATGTAGGTACATCAGACAGTCATTATCACAGCAACAATGTCAGTATAGCAATGGACGGTAGACAGCATCATAATAAAGGTGATTCACAGGCATGTCAATACATTATAAGGCTGTAATGTAGTCGGGAAAATTCTCCATCCCTTTCTATCTTAGCCAGAAGATAACCAGATGTATGAGATCAGTTCACTCTCCTTAATCTGACTTCAGCAAGACAGACACGTCTGCCGAAGTATAAATAATGTCCTCAAAAATATCCTCTAGATAACAAAGGTTTTCCAAACCTAGTTCATGTAACAAAGTAGCAAGTAATGGTCCTTGGGACATGCATCAACCGATGCAGTACAATACAGCGACATGTGAGCTGGGAAAACATCTCGTGACGACGCCTTTCGAAGACAGGCTATGAATCAAAAATCGCTCACGACCAAAAATCGATAGAGTTAATGAAAAGTTAATTTACCTTGCCTTCAGGAAATACACAGAAATATTACGCCTCCCGGCATGTGGAAATACACTAGAGGTATTATCTCGAATAAACGAAATATCCATTAAGAGGACTTCACATTCCTGACAGAACAAAAAAATAGCGGAGATCCCCTCTCAGCGAGGCATCTCCCTAGCTATTCAAAATCGCTCACTGACTGGTGGGCGGAAATCGATCGACCAAGAAGCAAGACCAGTCATGCGCAGTCCAGCGCAAAATGACCACAGCTCAGAACTTAAGACGCAAGGACCTTTACTACGAACCAGCGTAAGAATGATTACCTTAAAAGGATAACCCAACAGGTTGCCAACCGTTTTTCTGAGAAAACGGCCTAGCATAGCAAACTTAACTGCATTCAATACCAACGCGAGGAGACAACTGCTTACCGAGAAAAGTGACTATAAATTTCAAGCAGTTGTTGCCCTTGCGTTATAAAATATATATTGTAATAAAACGATCTTGCGAGAATTTCTCACGCAACATATCACCACCTCCTCCCGATAAAAAAAAAATGTGGAACATATTTTTTTTTTAAATATCAAAGAGCATACGATAAGCGGCTCAAAACGCACGAATTATGCGCTGATAATTAATTAAATTGCCTAACATGAGGCTAAATATAGAGTGTCTGGTGAGGATATACCTCAACAGAAAAATAAATATGTCTCAAAAAATATTCACATCGGGGAGGTGTCACCAACACACATCACGTTAGCATGTAAACACAATATACGTATGCAAGTTAGCATAGACATCAATAAATAGCATAATCTAATATTGTCTTTAAAAATGGATGTACAAATCTGATAGGAAAATTTAAATAGTACATTATTTGACATGTAATGACATAAGTACATAGTAAAGTTAAACTACATGACGATCCAGGACATATCCTCTGGCATTCCGAGGGTAAGTACACAATCTAGAACTCGTCATGCTTGATAATAGTAAGGTAAGTCCTCAGCTCATCAATGACATTCTGAGAAAGTACAAGCAATATAATGCTAATTAATAACTAATATGCTTCATAAGGTACAATACATTATTAATAATTGTGGCTGTTTAGTAAACTAACGGCCCTTATATTAACCACTCAGTCTTCCTCTATCATCTTAAAAAACGAACAGAAGAAGATGATAACAAAGCACGATAGTGTGTACATATAAAGTGAGTACAGATGTGCTAATCTATTGTAGTAATATAGGTGTGTTATGACTCTGTAATATATGGAAATATAGGACAGAAGTATTAGTTGGAGTCATGTGGGCATCGAGACAAAATGTCAGCCATCACATTATCCGCACCACGGATAGCTCGTACCGTGAAGTGAAAAGGTTGAAGAGCTATAGCATATCGAGTGGATCTCGAACTCTTCAAATTCTTAGTCTGAATAGCTGTAAGAGCTTTCTGATCAGTCTCTAGAATGAAATGTGCGCCCAGGAGGAATCTTTGTAGTTTTAGAATTGACCAAACCATCGCTAACAACTCACGGTCTAAAACCGAGTAGTTCCTCTCTGCCGCATTTAGTTTTCTAGAAATGTACATAACAGGATGCAGAGTATTTGCATATTCTTGCATCAGTGCTGCTCCAATCCCAGTGGATGAAGCATCACTCCGAAGAACAAAAATCCTATCAAGAGTAGGTAATCTTAAGATGGGAGGAGAAGAAAATATATTCTTGATTTGGTCTAGTGAAGATTGGCATTCTTCAGACCAACGGACCAGATTAGGCGAACCTTTCTTCAACAATGTTGAGAGAGGTGCCATGATCGAAGATAAATTTGGAATAAATCTCCCATAAAATTGAATTAAACCTAAGAGACTCCTAACTTGTTTCTTCGTTTTAGGAACAGAGATGTTCAGTATTTTGGAAATATTGTGGTCTTCTGTCTTCAAGAGACCATGACCAACACGATGACCCAGGAAAGAGATTTCACCAAAACCAACAAAAGCTTTAGAAGGTTTTGCTGTCAAATTATTCTCACGTAGAGTGGACAGTAAGTCATATAACCCTAAATAGTGATCTTCCCAGGTATCACTGAAGAGACAGATGTCATCTAAGTATGCGATGACATCCGAACGATGTGACAGAATTCGACGCATCATGCGAACGAAAGTGGCAGGGGCGTTCATGAGACCAAAAGGCATAACATTCCATTGAAATAGACCCCTAGGTGTAGAAAAAGCAGTAAGAGGTTTGGCATGCTCTGCTAAAGGCACTTGCCAATAACCTTTAGACAAGTCAAGTTTAGTGAAGAATCTAGAATTAGAAAGTCTAATCAGTAGATCTTCTAACAAAGGCATCGGTTCAGCATCGAACTTTGTGACCTGATTCAATTTGCGATAATCAACGCAAATTCGTATGTTCTTATCCTTCTTCCGGACAATAACCATGGAAGAAGAATATGGTGAAGTCGATGGTTCAATTATATTTAATTGAATCATTTCATCCAATTCCTTTTCCACTTGCGACTGAAAGTGTATAGGGATAGGATAAGGCCTAACCCTAATTGGATTATTGTCGGTAAGAATTATGTCATGTTCTATGACATCTGTGTGTCCAGGAATGTCATTGAGAACATCCTGAAATGTTTGTAACATCGACGAGACTTGTCGATGTTCGTCACCAGAAAGATTAGGAGAAACAGAAACGTTTTTCCAAGATTCCGTGGAATGTAATGGAACCACTGGAAGGGGAAGATTGACATCAGAGAAGGTAGATTCCTCATCCTGTATGACAGACAGGGATGAATAATGACCGTGAGGTGCAGGAGCATCATCCGTTGCCTGGAAAATAGGCAGCAAATAGTCCGGACGATCGTGAAATTCCGAAAGCATGTTTATGTGGAAAGTTTTATGCTTTCCATCAATATCGACCACATAGTCAACATCGGAAATCCGAGAGACTATTGCATACGGACCTTTCCATGCAATAAGAAGTCTATTTTCCCTACTGGGGAGTAGGACGAATGCTTTGTCACCTGGACAAAGTTGTCGTAGACATCTATTCTTGTTAGCAAACTGCCTTGCCTTCTCTTTAGCAATTTCTGATGAAGCAGTTGCTAGCTTACATGCCTCAATGATCTTTTGTCTAAGAGCAATGACATACTCATATGAGGATTGAGTTTCATCGCTAATATCATCGGCAGTGATGAGATCGTGTAATAAAGACATAGGGCCGCGCGGACGCGCGCCAAAGACAAGTTCGAAGGGAGAAAATCCTGTGTGTTCATTAGGGACTTCTCTATAGGCAAAGAGAGCCGCGGGTAAAACCCTGTCCCAATCTTGAGGATGATCTTCAGTTATCTTACCAAGCAAAGTCTTGAGCGTTCTATTCAGACGCTCAACTAACCCATTAGACATAGGATGGTAGATACTACTGAGAGATCGTTCAATATGTAAGGTAGACATTACCTGTGACATAGTGTCAGATATGAGTTGAGTGCCATGGTCTGACAATATTTCTCTGGGGAACCCCAAGCGAGAAAATATCAACCAAAGAGCATCTGCGATATCTGTAGTAGATATGCTCTTAAGAGGGATAGCCTCTGGCCAACGTGTGCACATATCGACACATGTAAGGATGAACTGATGTCCTCTGGCCGACTTGACCTTAAAAGGGCCAATAATATCTATGGCCATTTTCTGAAACGGCCGAATAGGAATGTCAGCAGCCTGGATAGGCGCAGCATGTCGTGGTCCTCTAGATTTGACCTCCTGACATACCTTGCATGATCGGCAGTAAATACGAATGTCCTTGTTGACAAAAGGCCAAAAGAAAGCCGCAAGGACTCTCGACTTCGTACGGGCAAAACCCATATGTCCAGCACATTGCGAGTCATGAGCATGTTGCAATATTTGCACTCTCATGCTCTTGGGAACAAGAATTTGCGAATGCGCCGACGTAGTCGAATCTTGTACCATACGTACAAGTACGCCGTTTCTCATTGCAATCCAAGATTTTCTATTTGTATCCTGATTCGGATCACCTTTCTTCGCAAGAATGAAGAATTTTTTTTAAAGAAGGATCTTCTTCTTGCAATTTTATGAAAGAGTCACGAGTGATTACTAAGTGACTATCTTGGCTATCAACTTCATTATCACTATTCAGTGAAGTTTCGGGTGTTTGTAGAGCTTGTGCTCTTGTAACCACTGCATTTGTAGCTTGCATGTTATTATCTTCCCAAGCAGCAATCTGCTGTGGGGTACACTCCCTAACTCCGTGAATACGACCAATAATAAGGTCCGCAATAGGATTAGGTAAGAGACAAGCATGCACATCTCCAGTAAAGAAAGGAGTGGCAATGCGAATTACAGCAGTAGGATATTTTTCTAGAGTGCCGCCAAATGTGACACATTTAATAACCTTTCCTGTAGCACAAGATGGATCTACAAGCGATTGTCTAACACCAATAGTGGTGCATCCGGAATCGAAAAGTAGTGAGACCGGAGTATCATTAACAAGACCCTTATGTAGGATTAAAGAACCCCTCCCGTCATGCGCAACAGCAGCAGGAAGAGCGGGAAGTGGGTGACCACAACTCAAAGTAGTTATGGTACCCGGTTCGAATAAAGTACTGCATTGGGGGCATTTGTTTGCTCTCTCAAAGTCAAAAGCAGAACCAGTGACAGCGTCAAAGTTTTTATTATCAACAACATGATTACAGGCTCCCTCAGTTTCCTGTTGTACAGAATTAGCCTGCTGATATCTCTTTTTTTTGTGTTGAGACCTACCGTGACTATTATTACCTCTGAAGTTATCAGAGTTATTATTATCTCTGAAGTTATTGTTGTCTCTATTGTAATTGTTATCCTGGTTCGAATTCCAGTTTCCACGATTACTATCATGTTCACATTGATGCGAACATCTATTTGTTTGGTTTTGAGGTCTTCGGCAGGAATAACCTCTATTACCATATCCTCTTTTGAAATGCCTATAATTATTAGGGTGATAGTAACGAGTACTATCAGGTTGTCTCCAATTCTTCGAAGAAGAATCACCATGAAATTGATTTCCATGATTTTGACAGAAATTACCGCTGCCCTTTCTATCAAAATTTTGTTGGGATCTACGAGCAAAGTTTTGACCACACGGTGCTGCCGAAGCAACCGGTAAACCTTCTTTCACCTTAGAGTTACCCATGGTTATGTGTGGGTGCGCAGTTACATATTGGCAACAGAAATCTTCCATTTCTTTATTGTTTTAGGTTTACGTTCATGAAGGAAAGCAAGGAAAGACTCATTGACAGACGACATGACTTTGTCTCTAAGTATTAAGTCCATAAGTCCTTCATAAGTTTTTTCCGTCTTAGATAGTTCAACCCATCGTGAGAAAGTAATGCGTATTCTTGCAATAAACTCGGAGAATTCAACTCCATTTTCAGGTAACATGTTTTTAAATTGTAGACAATAGCCGTCTTCGTTAAGCTGATATTTCTTTAACAAAGCGGCCCTGACAACCTCATAATTGTTCTTGTCAGGTTCATCCACCATATTTAATATACTTAGAGCTTTACCTGTCAGTATCCCTGATAACTGATAAACATATTTTGCTTTGTCTATGTTATGAGCTGTACATGCTTGTTCAAATCTGTCCAGATAGAACATTATGTCATCACTGGAAGGACTAAATGTTGGTAACTTAATCTTAAAAGTATCATTATTAGCCTTACCAGAAGATGAACCCTTGTTTGAATCATTACCATTACTCATGTTCATCAATTTCAATTTTTCCAACTCTAAAGCTAAGACCTTTTCTTCATGTTCCATTTTTGCTTTCTCTTTCCTCTCATCAGACTCTCTCTGTAATCTTCTTTCCTCAGCCTTAGCCTCTATTTGAAGTCTTTCAGCTTCTTTCTCAAGTCTTTTATTCTCAGCCTCTTTTTCAAGTCTTTTATTCTCAGCTTCTTTTTCAAGTCTTTTATTTTCAGCCTCTTTTTGAAATCTTTCAGCTTCTAGCTGGAGTTTTCTTTCCTCAGCTTCTGATTCCCTTTTTTCTTTTTCCATTTCCATTTGGAATCTTTTTTCATCCACCTGCATCTGCAGTTTCTTTTTTTCAGCTTCCATTGCTTTATCATATCGAGCAGTTGCAAATTCTTCTAACTTATCACCAGTCTTCCCAAGCAATTTACCCTGCTCAATAAAGTGCTCAAATGTAGACATGATGAGTAATAATATGAGTTCAAAAACCTGAAATAATTAACTAATTTATTTCAAACCTAAGTGTAACAAGTCTTAATTAAGCACTTGTATATTCACATCACATTATATTATCCCAGTCTCTGTGGGAAACAAGTCTCCAATCAAAGAACTTGTATATGAAATATCAACACTCAATTCTTGATCATAAGTGCACTTCTCATTCAATAGTGCACGACACTATTCATCATTCATTTATCATCAGTGTAGTAGTAACAGTGCATTAGCATAGCCCATTAACTAATTACTATAACTGTAAACAATGACTATGTAAACACATGCAGAATGTAAACATTGAAAATGTAAACAATGCAAACAATGTAAACAATAACAATGTAAACAATAACAAAGATCAGCAACAATACAAAAACGTTCGCAGAAATCAACTAAAAATAAAGCAGAAATTAATGAAATATCACAAAAAATGTGACGATATCTGCGATAGAATTAAACAAAATACATGACACCACAGTGTATAAACAAAAATGTTGTATGAAACTAAACTATAGTCAAGAGTAGGCTAACAAATACAAACAAATCAAAACAAAACTAAAGAATGCGAAATAATAACGAAAACAATATTAATACATGTCATCACAACTAACATAAATAGCAACAGAAGTCGCTTAGCAAATTCCAGTATCGGAAATTTGCTCACCCTACAGAAAACGCTCACAATAGACGACCTCTATGACGTGGCATGATCTAAGGGAGACACCACCCAACCGAGAACCCGCTGAAATATAAACATATATAAATATACGAATAACATATAACAATAGAATGAGATGATACACAGAAGACTCAGCAGAAGTATAAGGGCACAGTTTACATACAAACAGGCCACTTAACTTATAGGCTTCCAATCGTAGAACAGCAGAAAAAACGGATGTCAATCAACGTCCTAAAGAGCGAAGCTCCAACGATGATGGCACATCTGAACTGCTTCCACTGCTAACACGATGGTACTAGAGCTTCTGAAATACTGTATGTTGAGTTGTTTCGGCACTTGACCCTCTTATCCAAAAGTAAGTTGATGGAAATCGGTACTTGGCCTTCTTCAGAAAACAACCCGTTTCAACCGGCACTTGACCTTCACAAAAAACGACAGCACTGGAACCTTGACAGCAGCAACTTGCTTGACTTGCGTAAAAGATAACAGCAGTCCGAGTTATCCGGCAACATGTAACAACGCCGGGTACTGTCAAATTTCTGTTTCAGTCAAAAATTGCAATTTTGACATTTACCGGGCAGCGCCGAGTACTTTGAAAATTTTGAAGATGTTGACTGTCTTGAAGAATGTTAATTTCTTGAAGGATGCTGATGAATTCTTGTTGAAAATGAAGTGGGTAAGGGACCCCGTGTTTGCTGGTACCAGATCAAACCAGCTTATGGCCACCAAATGATGACGCCCAATTTATATTATGATTGAGTAATTGGCCGCCAAATGACGCGTGCACCATGAGGTGAGTGATGGTGCCCGTGGTCTGGTTTTGTGAAGTGTGTAGATGATGTACAGTCAAACAATGATCATACAAAAACAGGGCAATCCATACAAAGACGTCAGTTACTCACGACGTATAAAGTCAATGATGCTTGTAACAGCTAGTGACGTTTTTCTGTATCATTTATTGTGGACGCCACAGTGACAAAATGTATACGCGAATATGTAGGTACATCAGACAGTCATTATCACAGCAACAATGTCAGTATAGCAATGGACGGTAGACAGCATCATAATAAAGGTGATTCACAGGCATGTCAATACATTATAAGGCTGTAATGTAGTCGGGAAAATTCTCCATCCCTTTCTATCTTAGCCAGAAGATAACCAGATGTATGAGATCAGTTCACTCTCCTTAATCTGACTTCAGCAAGACAGACACGTCTGCCGAAGTATAAATAATGTCCTCAAAAATATCCTCTAGATAACAAAGGTTTTCCAAACCTAGTTCATGTAACAAAGTAGCAAGTAATGGTCCTTGGGACATGCATCAACCGATGCAGTACAATACAGCGACATGTGAGCTGGGAAAACATCTCGTGACGACGCCTTTCGAAGACAGGCTATGAATAAAAAATCGCTCACGACCAAAAATCGATAGAGTTAATGAAAAGTTAATTTACCTTGCCTTCAGGAAATACACAGAAATATTACGCCTCCCGGCATGTGGAAATACACTAGAGGTATTATCTCGAATAAACGAAATATCCATTAAGAGGACTTCACATTCCTGACAGAACAAAAAAATAGCGGAGATCCCCTCTCAGCGAGGCATCTCCCTAGCTATTCAAAATCGCTCACTGACTGGTGGGCGGAAATCGATCGACCAAGAAGCAAGACCAGTCATGCGCAGTCCAGCGCAAAATGACCACAGCTCAGAACTTAAGACGCAAGGACCTTTACTACGAACCAGCGTAAGAATGATTACCTTAAAAGGATAACCCAACAGGTTGCCAACCGTTTTTCTGAGAAAACGGCCTAGCATAGCAAACTTAACTGCATTCAATACCAACGCGAGGAGACAACTGCTTACCGAGAAAAGTGACTATAAATTTCAAGCAGTTGTTGCCCTTGCGTTATAAAATATATATTGTAATAAAACGATCTTGCGAGAATTTCTCACGCAACAGGGGGGTATCGGGTTTTGTAGAATTTCGATTTTTCCTGGGGAGGTTTCTGGGTATTGTTATCTCGTTGGTTATAATGTTGAGAGGAAGTGGAAGAATAGGATGCCTGCTCTATATTCTGTTTACGAGATGGCTCATCTGTGGGTTTACGTTTAGTGCTGGGAAGTTCGGCCATTGCATTGCTATAGCGTTCGGCTTTATTGAGTATGTCTTCAAGCCTGACTGCCCCCTGTTTAGCCAAAAATCTACGAGTTTCATTCGACAAAGTGGATTTTATCTGCTCCACAAGAACAAGTTCGAGGAGTCCCTCATATGAAAGAGGTAGGTCAGATAATTCAATGCACTTTGTCAGATAACCCGTGAGACGTGAAGAGAACTGGGGAAATGTTTCCGTGCTCTCTTTTCGGCTGTTTCTGAACACCTGCAGAAACTTGCGGGCAGTCATCTCAAACTGCTGTAGTAAGGCCTTCTTCAACAGGTCATAATCATGTTGATTCGGTCCCAGCTTTGTGTACACGTCATAAGCATTGCCTTTCAGTGACATTGAGAGTTTAAGCGCCCAGCGGGTACTCTCTAATCCATAAAGATTCGCGAGTCTCTCGAATTTTTCTAGGTAGCTGTCAATTTTTTCGTTAGGGCTAGGAAAAGATTCTAAAGAAAACGACATAGCAGTTAATTGGGCAGATTGAGTACTGGAGAGGTCCATTGATTGAGACTGGGGCGAAGACGGCTCTCCGTTAGTCGAAGTAGAGGCGCCCCGACTCTCTAGAGCCTTAAGCGCCAGTTGATGCTGTCTTTCCTTGTCTCTCTCTCTCTCTCTGCGAGTTTCCATCTCTGCTTCAATTTTCTTCTGTTCCAAAAGACGTTCTTCCGCTTCTTTCTTATCTGCCCTCTCCTGGGCTTCTCTCCTCTCTGTTCTTTCTTTCTCTTCCTTCCTCTCAGCTTCTGCTCTCTGTTGCTCCGCCTTCCTCTCAGCTTCGGCTCTCTGTTGCTCCGCGTCATATATTTCCAATTCCTGGTTAATAAACGCGTTTGCAGCTTCTGCATCTAATCCTGCCTCTTTCGCTTCCAGCCTCAAGATAGACCTCATCTTTATCCTCTCTGCCATTGTTAAAGAATAAGATGAAGTATGCCTAGAGAACTAGTAAGAAGCAACGCGAAAGGGAGGAACTCTGAAACGCTACGAGGAAAAAAAACCCAAGTATAAATTTACCTGTGTTACCTCCTACCTGTACTGTGCAAACTTATCGCTGCTATTATCTGGCAATTAAGGCTCTAAACGCAAGCGACTATGCCACTAAATGGTAAGTTACACTGGAAAAGAATCTACTTTTACTAACAGTCGAGAAAAATTTATATTAAAACAATTTAAAAGGAAAAAAAAAATTTTTTTTTCTTCCCCTAAATTTTAAATCTGTGACAACAAACTCCGTCCCTAAAGTCAATTATTGAGATGAGACGTTGTTAGCTTACTTTTTAAAAATCAGAACAATCCGTCTTTAGCTAAGCTCAACTCTTTTTAACTTCAAAAACCTTAGTGACTGTAAAACAATCACGCAATCCCAGCAACTCTTATAAAGAAAGAAATATAATTATCTCCGCCAGAGGATAATAAAAATAGCCAATATTTTTGTTTATCTGTACTTTCTACTGCTGTGGAGAGAAGACAACCTGTAAATATGCTGTGTGGACAACCCAAATACTTAAAGAACGTTTGTCTAGGGGTGTAATTATTTATTTATTTCCCTAATTCACAAAGACAGATCATTCACACTCTACCTAGTTAGACCCAGAATAAATCAGACTCAAAATATCTTTATCCCGGCTATGCGATTGCCTCAAATGTAGCTCAAGATCCCAGAACCAGCCCACAAATATGTGTGCATCAAATGTATCTCAAAATTATCCCGGCGAGCCAGCCAAATATTGTCGTAAATTTATTTTGAGAGAAAAGAGTCTTAGAAATAGTGGTCCGGTTTAGAGTGAAATGATGTTGGAAAACTCAGTGATAGAAACTGTAGAGATTAAATAGTTGCTTCACAGCGTGCTGGAGGAGAGTAAAGACAGACTTATTTACGACAAATCGTTTCTCTCAATCTTCTCTTCCGCTCTCCTGGTCAAACAATTATTTGCCAGTTTTCCAGACACACCTCTGCGCGCACACCGATTTGGTGTTTTCAAACACACAGACGACGTAGATACAAACTATATTAAACGAATAGGGGAAAAGTTGGGCTTTGGGTATCTCCAACACAGTACTCAATGAGTTTATGTGATTTTATTCACCTTAAACATCAATCACTAACAAATATCAGGTATTACATAAATTATCATAAGTACACAAATGCAAATAACAAGTTTGGGAGGGGTGAAGAAGATTGGTATCGACTAAGCCCTTCCCGCTTATTAGACAAAGATAAACCCAGTCCAGAGATAGATAATATCAGGAACACGGGTACGTTAACCTAACAGTGAAGTTAATTGCTCTGAAAGAGGTGTTACAAAGTTAGGTATAGGTGATAGAAAAAAACCTGTTCTTCCCAGCTGTTCTTCCTTTTACTAAGCAAATGGAAAGGAGGGGGGTTTAAAACAGAGTTAACCAATTATCACCTCCCCCTTAAAGGAACAGTGCAGGGAGTACAGAAAAATTATATTACCAGGCACGAAAGTTAACAGAAGGGTTACAAGAGAAAAAAAAAGATTAAATTTCCTGTCATTCATGCACACGCGTGAGGATCCACACTCATATACTCACACACTTACCGAGTGCAGCCTCAGACGATCCATAAAAGTATATAAAACAGCAAGTATTCTCTTGACATGTGAACTGTCTAGTCCTTCGATGTTCCGCCCCAGATGTTTGCGAGATTTTGCTGGTAACAAATATTCTCACTTATCGCAAGACTTGAAGACTAAGAGTTCTTGTGTTTTTTATTATATAAAAAAAGGAGTCTATGGGATGGCACTGACACAGTTCGGCACAGGGGTGAAAATGAAGTGGTCTCTTTTAATCTTCCGCTATGGTAAAATTCCTTCAATGCGTGATGATAGTAACTGACCGGAAAGTTTTATTAAATCCAATTGAGGAAAAACTAGGCTCAGTCACAGTCAGGAAAATATGTACTCTCTCACAGTAAACAGTAAATATAATATCGCTACTGGCGATGATTACCTTCCAGTTTATCTTACAGGTTTGTAATGGTAATTTGATGATTGTTCTTTACAATGTTCTTGGGTGGGCTTTATTTCATTTAATTCTGACAGCTAGGTCGCAAAGGACCGCCACAAGATTATATTTAAAAGAAATGTTTCTTCAATATGACTGGAAGTTTATAGGATGATTTCTTTATTTCTTTCTTTATTTAGCTGGGACCGCAGGTTACGATCACTCTGTGTGAAAGAAAAAAGACATGTAACATACCGAAAATCAAGCGCGATAAATTTCCCGTTAAGCCTATAATACACTCGAGTATTTAATTATGTATTTAATAAACACTGCGCGAATTCTAGTGGTTAAAAACACACATCTATAAAACTAGGACTTAACTGAATTTATTAATTATAAATTCCTTCGCGACTTTAAAAGTTAATTTAAGCATCTATTATCTTTTGAAATAATATAATAGATAGATCATTATATTTACAACTGGAACTATTGAGATGGTTTAATTTAATAGATTTAAATTAACACAAAATCCATTGAAATAGAATAACTGAACTAGACCACTCATCACTTTACACAATATATTACCGCTTTGCACAGAATAGAAATCACTGCAAATATATATATATAAAATCCAGGGGAAAATCTATAACAAGATTTCAATAAAGCTAGTGCTTCTGTAAAGGTCTGGCCAGCGAGTGATAAAGTGTCTATTCTTCATGGTCTATTTATCTAAAATGGAATGTAAGTTGAGTGGGACATGAAAAACTTGACAGCTTATTTCATCCCAGGAACTTTTGGGGATCTGACCGCCAAATCAAGGGAAGAAGCCGCCCCCTGGTCTTCGTATCTCCGCTCGCTGTTGCCCGTTTCGGCTTTCCCCGTTCATTTTCTGCGCGATCGGTTCTGCGTTTGACACCGAGACGCGAAAATAGCGCCAAGCAACTGCGTCTCGTATCAGGGACCACTACTGTCTTTGATAGCGCCGATAGTCTCCCCTGAAATCCCTCAGTCTGTCTCTTTGATCGTGGTCGCATTATCTGTTTGATTCTGGCAACGCCCCCCACTGGCCAAGTTAATGAAAATAACTGCCTATGATTGTTCAAGAGATGTTAGTGGGCGTGATTTAATCTCTCCTTAAATCAATGCGATGACCAGAATAAACGATAGGTAAACTCTCCGCATATCAATCAGCAAACATGTTTGCCCTCTGTGTGAAACAGTTGCATAGCTAATGAATCCACGTGAAAGAAGTCCCGTTTTTACAAGAAGTTACAACAAAGTTCAGGGTCAGCCGAGTTCGTCCATCACACTTACGTATACTCTTCATTATCTGATCGCGTTCAACACCCATATAGTGGTACGAAAACAATCGAAGATCCATAACCATTAACTGCGCTAAATCCTTAGCCATCCTTAGATGAGGATGAGAGTGAAAATTCTCCTCAGCAAAATATTTTAGGGCTTTTGCCGCATTGACCAAAAATTTGTCTATCACATGTTCCTCAAGCTCTGGGCCTTTTAATTCTTGATAATCTCTACCTTCTTCCAACAAATAAGCCAATACAGGCCTCATATCCTCAGGATCTATATCATCATCATCCATAGTGATTCACTTACTTAATCAAATATATATAGTAATCACTTATAGTTATGACAAATTATTGTCGCAAAAGTTGGGACAATCACCTTTCCAGATCACAAAGTTAACTATTTGTCAAGAAATGAGCGTATTCCTCAATTCTGTATCACAAATTCCTTTTTATAGCACCTTTTTCAAGTCACATCATTATCAGGAAAATCGACATATGTCAACAGCCATTAACACCTATGCACAAAATCTTAATCATATGTCAAATTAGACATAAACAACAATAACAACAGAATGAGCAATTAGGGAAGCCCAGTGACATATATGAAGTGACACAATTTACACAAGAAAAAATTACTTATCTGTCAATGATCCCGTTCCTTTCCGCCACGACACTGGATATCACATAGACTGCTAAAACCTCCACTGCGGGAAAGCACTGGAACTTGATTCTTTTCTCTTCGGGTAATTTCGTCAATATGATATGTGCTTAACAATGCACAAGTTGACAGGAACCATAATACAGCACACACTGCAACTCTTCACTCTTCTGTAGTCTGAAATGTACACGGCAACTCCGTGTATCATAACATCTTGAACTTGTGATGGTGATAACTGGCACAGGTAACCCGAATATTGCAGGAATCCGTCACAACCCGTACAAATGCTGGTACAAATACTGTCCAAGTCTAATTGAACTTCCTTGACCACTGCAGACGTTGTTGTAATCTATAGGAATGAAATAGGACGTCAATTGCTACTGGTGTAAAGTTGCATACTGTGGTAAAGTGGGATGTTATAAATATTTATAGGGGACTTAGTGTACTGACTGAGATCAGCTGTGAAGGTATCTGTATCTAATAAGTGTGGTGTATTACAGATGACCTTACTTGGTACCACATTTATACCTCAGTCAGAATTATTCTGGAATATTGTGATGACTACGTTGAATGTCTAGGGTTATGAAAATGATGAAGTGTAAGTCACAACAACAACAGACAGATAAACAATTTAATTTATTCCACAACACTTTACAACACTGTGACACTCACACACATAAAACACTCTATAAGACTATCTTAAATGAGTCAAGTGTTAAAGGTTAAAAATATATGTATTAATTCCTTTCAATAATAGATATCCTGATTCAACTACACAGTGAACCAGGAATCACAATCAAATGTAATTACAATTTATATGTACACAATTTATAGTTATGATCTTTGTATTGACATATTTTATTATAATTATCCTATGTGTGTAAGTTGTGAAGTGGTACTATGAGGTAATACTGGCTTGTTCAAGCTTGGTTGTTGTTTTTCATCATGACTTCAAGTGTTTGCTTATGGTGGAAATAGTATTGGGAAAAGTTCACAGTTCCTGTCAATTGAAACAATTTATTGTCCCTCTTTAATTAATCTACTGTCAATTTTTGAGGGGGGCACATAGGATTGAGCTACTCTGGCCACAGAATCTTATCTTCTGTGATGGCGGCAGGAACCTGTCTCCTCTGCTCGCTTGCTTCACTGTGTTCTTGATACACCTCACTAGTCGCTATCTGGACCAAGGAGTATGCTATCAGCCTCTGGATTCAGCAGAACTCAGACCAGGTGCTGCTTCAATAAGTTAGGACCACGGTCCCTGAAACAAGAAGGTTGTACCTCCTACTTCAGAACTAATTTATAATCTATTTCCACACTGAACACAATACATAACAAACACTGAGTTCAGAGCGGTAGGCCAACTGCTAGCTTCATCTGAAACAATTTACACCAGTATTCTTCTCCTTAATGGTTACTACTCCTCTGCAATTCCAGCATTAGTTCCTTCTAGTCAATAAGATAGGTGTCAGTGTACCATTTGGTGATCTCATGCATTTATACTTCTCTCCGACAAGTTTTGTTCAGGTTGGAGCACTATCTAGGCTTTGCCTCATGTTTGCTACTGAACCACACACATATACAGACATAAATTATCAATTCACATTCAATTTTCATCAAAAAGATATCAAGTATGTCAATCTTACCACAATTCATGGAAATAATAAACAAATACGTTGACTGGCGATGAATTATGGCACAAATTCCGATCTGCCTCTGTCCCAGGCTTTTATTTAGAAAAATATAATCTGGATCTCAACGCACTGTTTCTTAGTAAGTTTATTTTAAAATGTGGCACTGAACAGACGCTCCTAATTGACTATATCAGCGGGTCTAGCCAATAGAACCATGTTTACACAAACTTTTGAAAAAAAGTACCCTTCCTACCGTTTCCCCTAACAACCAAAAATAGTATTTGTAGTCCGACTAATCGTGTTTCGCCTTACATTTACTTCTATCCAATCAAATAGGATTTAACTTGTTGGCCTATTTCCCGTAAAATGGTGGTTTCAAAACATACCACTGCGCAATTCTGATTTGGTGCTGTCAGACACCCTCACTATTTTCTTTTGGCTATAATTTGTTAATTCCTAGACTATTTGTGTAACACTTAACATATTCTTTGTCAGCAAGCCCCAAGGAACCCAAATATATAAATTTTAATGGGGCTAAGTGGCTGCGTTCAAAATATGTATTTTCTTCTAGGATAGTCGTGCTGTTACCACCTCCTCACTTCCAAACTTTAGGGTGTCTGCTGTACTGTCAGACTAATGTCAGGAGTTTAGACATAAAACAGTAGAATGTCATGTTTCCTTATAAGCATTTAACAGGTTTTTAAACCTAACCCTCGTAGTTGTAGTGTTTTTTATCACTGTCTATCTGAAAAAAGTTAGTGCTTCATGCCTTTCGCGTGTTGGGGGTGGCATTAATTGTATATCGCGCGACTGCGTGTTAGTGTTGCATGCGTCCCCTCAATACCTCTCTCTCTCTCTCTCTCTATCCTAAGTTCATCTGTCTTTTCATTACGCAGTGTATAAAATGAAATTAATGCTAGTATTAATTTAGGTCATTAATCAGCTTGCGTGTCTCAAGGTTTTCTAAGAAATACAGTACACGTTTTATTGTTAGAAAGGCGTGTATGCTGCTATAGGCTTTACTATCAAACGTGAAAGCGTTACAATTTTCAGACGAAGTAGAAAAAGGGGGATCTCGAGTACAGTCATTGCGACAGCACTGTTCTTTACCATTCTTCTTTCCTTTTATTGAATTAATGTGTTAGGCTTTACATTTACCTTTTAATTTATATATGTGGATTTAGAATGTTTCACGACACATACTACCAAATAAAGCGTGCGTTGTTTCTCAAATGCGCCACCCAGGCAGATAATAACTAGGTCACAGTTCTAAAGTACAGGAGATTCAAGCCACGCCCACATAGGGCTAATTATAACAAAGTCAAGTGTTCTACACTCTTGTCACGTGAAAGTCATATGTATTAGTTCCAACTTGTAATGACTGATCCTCTAGATATGTTATGGTCTGGTGGACAAAATTTGATTCACTGTAACCTCTTGCTTCAAGTACATATCACTGTAGAGGTAACAATTTCTTAATCGTATATCCCCACACTGGCCACCACTGTTAATATTCTAGTTCACTGTTTAGATACTGCCACTGTTAGTATCTGTGTTCGGTATGTATTAGTGAGTGTGTGCCAGAACAGTCACTCACAACACAGGTACGCACATAGAAGTCATAGATGGTTGTAAACGGTGGTGACATTTAACAATAGTTTATTAAGTCACAGCACATCATCACGTAGACATAAGACGAATACACCGTTACAACAAAAGGTACGAATTCAGTATACTCATAAGACTGCACTCACGGCAGTTAATAATAATATCAGCGCTATAATGTCCTCACGACTCAGTATACTCATAAGACTGCACTCACGGCAGTTAATAATAATATCAGCGCTATAATGTCCTCACGACTCAGTATACTCATAAGACTGCACTCACGGCAGTTAATAATAATATCAGCGCTATAATGTCCTCACGACTCAGTATACTCATAAGACTGCACTCACGGCAGTTAATAATAATATCAGCGCTATAATGTCCTCACGACTCAGTATACTCATAAGACTGCACTCACGGCAGTTAATAATAATATCAGCGCTATAATGTCCTCACAACTCAGTATACTCATAAGACTGCACTCACGGCAGTTACTAATAATATCAGCGCTATAATGTCCTCACGACTCAGTATACTCATAAGACTGCACTCACGGCAGTTAATAATGATATCAGCGCATATAATGTCCTCACGACTCAGTATACTCATAAGACTGCACTCACGGCAGTTAATAATAATATCAGCGCATATAATGTCCTCACGACTCAGTATACTCATAAGACTGCACTCACGGCAGTTAATAATAATATCAGCGCTATAATGTCCTCACGACTCAGTATACTCATAAGACTGCACTCACGGCAGTTAATAATAATATCAGCGCTATAATGTCCTCACGACTCAGTATACTCATAAGACTGCACTCACGGCAGTTAATAATATAATATGGCCTGTCCCAATCCTGGACTTATAACAGCTTCATAGCTTCATACATCTCCACACTGCAGTTAATCACATAGGCTGTACACACAGCGAAATATATAAGTCGACATTTTCTCAAGTCCTACGTAGGCATCCACTATCCAAAAACCACTGGGACTCGACCTACACGGTCCACGCCCAAAACACAACTCCCAAATCACACACTAGTCCCGCCAAAAAAACCCGTCACGAGACTCGGCTGTCTTGAACACCGCTTTCGATAATACATGCAGACTAGCTGCGAGCTATTCACATGGCTCAAAACAGTACAGAATAAATACCTCTCAACATTTGAGATTAAACAGCGTTCACACGCTTATCTGTACTCTGCCACTCCAAAAATAGGAAAAGATAATTCTATCCTAAAGTCAAACAAGTATCCGCTTAATCAAGCGTTGCAACTCGAAATTTAATTTGTCCAAAACATTCTAAAGATTACTTCCCCTTCCATAAGATCCACCTGCAACAGGGACACATTATTTGTTTTCTGTTTCCGTTTAATCGTACGGGACACATTATTTGTTTTCTGTTTCCGTTTAATCGTACGGGACACATTATTTGTTTTCTGTTTCCGTTTAATCGTACGGGACACATTATTTGTTTTCTGTTTCCGTTTAATCGTACGGGACACATTATTTGTTTTCTGTTTCCGTGTAATCGTAGGGGACACATTATTTCTTTTCTGTTTCCGTTTAATCGTAGGGGACACATTATTTGTTTTCTGTTTCCGTTTAATCGTACGGGACACATTATTTGTTTTCTGTTTCCGTTTAATCGTACGGGACACATTATTTGTTTTCTGTTTCCGTTTAATCGTACGGGACACATTATTTGTTTTCTGTTTCCGTTTAATCGTACGGGACACATTATTTGTTTTCTGTTTCCGTTTAATCGTACGGGACACATTATTTATTTTCTGTTTCCGTTTAATCGTAGGGGACACATTATTTCTTTTCTGTTTCCGTTTAATCGTAGGGGACACATTATTTCTTTTCTGTTTCCGTTTAATCGTACGGGTCACATTATTTCTTTTCTGTTTCTGTTTAATCGTACGGGGCACATTATTTCTTTTCTGTTTCCGTTTAATCGTACGGGGCACATTATTTGTTTTCTGTTTCCGTTTAATCGTACGGGGCACATTATTTCTTTTCTGTTTCCGTTTAATCGTACGGGGCACATTATTTCTTTTCTGTTTCCGTTTAATCGTACGGGGCCATTATTTGTTTTCTGTTTCCGTTTAATCGTACGGGGCCATTATTTGTTTTCTGTTTCCGTTTAATCGTACGGGACACATTATTTGTTTTCTGTTTCCGTTTAATCGTACGGGGCCATTATTTGTTTCCTGTTTCCGTTTAATCGTACGGGGCACATTATTTCTTTTCTGTTTCCGTTTAATCGTACGGGACACATTATTTGTTTTCTGTTTCCGTTTAATCGTACGGGACACATTATTTGTTTTCTGTTTCCGTTTATTCGTACGGGACACATTATTTGTTTTCTGTTTCCGTTTAATCCTACGGGGCCATTATTTGTTTTCTGTTTCCGTTTAATCGTACGGGGCACATTATTTGTTTTCTGTTTCCTTTTAATCGTACGGAGCACATTATTTGTTTTCTGTTTCCGTTCAGTCGTACGGGGCACATTATTTGTTTTCTGTTTTCATTTAATCGTACGGGACACATTATTTGTTTTCTGTTTCTTAATTGTACGGGGCACATTATTTGTTTTCTGTTTTCATGTAATCGTGCGGGGCACATTATTTCTTTTCTGTTTCCTTTTAATCGTACGGGGCACATTATTTGTTTTCTGTTTCCTTTTAATCGTACGGAGCACATTATTTGTTTTCTGTTTCCGTTCAGTCGTACGGGGCACATTATTTCTTTTCTGTTTCCTTTTAATCGTACGGGGCACATTATTTGTTTTCTGTTTCCTTTTAATCGTACGGAGCACATTATTTGTTTTCTGTTTCCGTTCAGTCGTACGGGGCACATTATTTCTTTTCTGTTTCCTTTTAATCGTACGGGGCACATTATTTGTTTTCTGTTTCCTTTTAATCGTACGGAGCACATTATTTGTTTTCTGTTTCCGTTCAGTCGTATGGGCACATTATTTGTTTTCTGTTTTCATTTAATCGTATGGGGCACATTATTTGTTTTCTGTTTTCATTTAATCGTACGGGGCACATTATTTGTTTTCTGTTTTCATTTAATCGTACGGGGCACATTATTTGTTTTCTGCTTTCATTTAATCGTATGAGACACATTATTTGTTTTCCGTTTTCATTTAATCGTATAGGACACATTATTTGTTTTATGTTTCCATCTAATCGTATGGGGCACCCTGTTTATATACAATATAAATTCGCCGAAGAATATTTTAATGTGCTGTAAGTTTTACATCTAACAAATATAGCGAAGAAGAGATGAATTCTGACTGTAACCAAATAGGAATTCTGACTGTAACCAAATAGGAATTCTGACTATAACCAAATAGGAACACAGGGCGGCCCTTCTGAGAATAATGTATCACATCATGACGCCGCAAGTGGCTGTTTCGGTTAAAAAGGGTTAATTAGAACCAGTCGACTGAGCATGACCGATGTTCTAGTAGAGATAGCAATACCATATGATGCCCAATGAGATATATGTTACCAAAATAAATTTAATAAATACTTTCCATCGAGTGCGGAAATGAGAAAATTAATATGTAAGTGTATTTATGTAAATATGTAAGTGCCAGTGCAATCAAAGGATCGTTCAGGATATGGAAGCTTCGATGTAAAAGCACACATAAAAAATTAATAGATGCATTTTTTTCGCACTGTTGTTAACTCTTAACAAATCTCCTTTATCATCACTGTATGGCAGTGTATTTTATGGAGAATTACTATATTAATATGTATGTTATGTTATGTTTATATATGGGTGTTTGTACATACGTACACGCGTGTGTGTAGATAGAGATGGATGGATGAATGAATGGATGGATGGACACAAGGAGACTGACTCTGTATAATCTACCCGCTTGTCTTTCTGGTTATCTTTTCTTTCTATCTTATCTTTCTGATCTGTCTTTGATCTGTCAGTATATCCCTTGATAAATCCCGTAATCCGTCAACCACCACACTTGCCTTGATGCCATCTTGTGTATCAGTTTTTAATCTATGCATGGTATTTATTCCGCGTTGTCTTTACGCACAGCAAGGGATATACATTTACTGCGCTTGGAGTTTTCAATCTGGCATTAGTTACAGAAAACGTGTAGCTAGTCTTACTGGAAATAATTGTGTTGCTGAATATCGTAACCACAAGAGCAGGGGATCTTAACCTTTAATGTGCCATGTGCCCGTTCGATTGTCCAGCGACGGCTACGGATCCCTGTGATTGTTCGGTGAAGATTAATGACCCCTTCTTAGAAAAAAAATTACATAGACGCGTTATGAGAATTATCGCATACAAATAATACATTCCATTACAAAGAAAAATTATTAAGCTTGCATATAGTCATACCTAAACACAAAAACAGTTTGTGAAAAGAACATATTTCTTTAAATGTAAAAATCTGTGATAATTAACCGAGTAGACATGTTGGTGATAATTAAGTTCACATTTTTTACGTTATGTACACTGAACTCTTACAATCCATTCATGGACCACCACCACCCCCTCCACCCCCCCCCCCTTTTTCCTCCACACCCCCACCCCCTTAAAGGATCAGTGGACCACAGGTTAAGAAACCCTGCACTAGAAGCATCAAATAGTTTGTCTTTTTGATAGAAGAGTCAGGAAGTGTAACTGTTAAATCATCATCATCAATTGTAACTATATCATCAAAAACATGATATACATGGCGCGTGTTTCAGGGTGTGTGTCGGTAAAGGAGTGAGTGGTTGTTATGGTTGGATGCCACTAGCATTGGGACATGGGAGTTGTTCATGGTCATGTGGTATTTCTAAAGTAATATACGTGTAGTGTTGTTCAGGGCTGTCCTACACTGGTGAGATTCACGTGAGCTCGTGGAGAGCATGTTGGATAGTGAACTATCTGGATGACCGAGAGGAGTTTGTAATGTTTGAGGGAGTGGTGCGACTGACCGTTATGGAAGACGGTTCGGATGTGATATTATTTGAAGTGATTATTGTTAGACTGTTTGAGTCTAGAAGTGATGTTAGAATGCGCAATGGTCTTGATGCGCTAGAAGTGATGTTACATGGCCTAGATGTGAATTTTATACGCGAGGAGATGATGCCTTGTCTGTGTTGACTTAAGAGTCATATTAAGGCCTAGATGTAAGTTGTATACACGAGGAGATGATGCCGCATCGGTGTTGACTTTAGGAGTCATATTAAGGCCTAGATGTAAGTTGGATATGCGAGGAGAGGATGCTGCGTCTGTGTTGACTTTAGGAGTCATATTAAGGCCTAGATCTAAGTTGTATACGCGAGGAGAGGATGCCGCGTCTGTGTTGACTTTAGGAGTCATATGTAGTCAGAGGTTATTAGTGGTTGATCTGACTAGGAGATTCCTGGTGCGAGGTGCATGTCGCACTAGAGGAGGCCAAGATAGTAGAAGTAAGGCGACTGTGTGCGCAAGAAAGCCAGCAGTCATGTTACGATGAGCAGTGTAACATGAGATATGTCTGAAGCTATTGTTAGGTGCCACCAGCGTGTTATTCATATGTTAGCCATACATGATGTTACCGATGTCCATGATTCTGTATTGGTGAAATATATATGTATATAGGACTGTACAACAGACTTCTGTTGAGTTTATGAACGAGTGTCACTGGTGAGGCTGCGTTGGTAGTGATCACCCAAGAATTATCATACCCCAATTTGAGGACAACAAGCCACGTATAAATAACCTGGGACGTATGTTACATTTGGTCTGTGACAATCAGCATCAAGTGTAACTGTTTCATCATCATCAAGTGTAACTGTTTCATCATCATCAAGTGTAACTGTTTCATCATCATCATCTCCTTTGCGCTTCTTACAGAAGATGGAGCCACCATTACAGCTGGTCCCCCTACTGGAAGCCTTCACCAAGTAATCATGTTCTTACAGTGCTTTCTGTGGCAGTGTGTTTTATATGATGAGGTTGTCAGCTTCATGCACAACCTGATATTAGTTGTCGTGTACGACATGCTGAGGGGTGCAATAGTCCTATTATTTCTTAGTTTGTTCAGAGGAACACCCCCCACCCGCGCCTACTTTTTTTTTTTGAGAGCTAAATGGGACGTAACTGTACCTAGCTTTAAATGATAAAACTAGGTACTTAAAGCTAGATATAGTTATATCTCATTGTTGTACCTTCATATTTATGTTGTAGCTGTTGTAGATACAAATATTCCCGATGTTGGAGCCTCACTAGATATTGCAAACTCCCAACATCACGGACTGCTACATTGATGTAACGGACTGACACCACAGGCAAGGGCGATGTCTGTAAACGTCGGGCTTAGAGTCTATCTATTGCCGACTTGCAATATTTAACGCGAATGTTATAATAGTGGTGACATGTGCCAATTGTGTGCACCAAATTGCACCGCAACCGGCCAAATAATACGGCTTCCCTAAGCCGTTGAAATGGAGCGTGTTAGCAACTTGCGTTATAAACAGCGAATTGTGATAGAATTTCTCGTTGCAGAGAAGGAGACTGTTGTGAATATTCACAAGCGTCTATGTGATGTGTATGGAAGTTTTGCAGTCGACAGGAGTACAGTCAGTCGCTGGGTTCAGAGAATCAAAGAATCAGGAAGTGGAGATACGGAGCTGCTTGATCGACCGCGCTGTGGACGTCCTGCCACAGCCACCAACGCAGAAATGTTGAAATGCGCTTAGGGCATTATTCTTACTGATAGGCGAATCATACTCAACAATTGGCCGTACAGCTGTCAGTCAGCATTGGTAGCGCAACTGCAGTTATAAAAACTCTCGGATTTTCTAAGGTTTGCGCAAGATTGGTTCCTCGAAGTCGCACAAATGACCACCGATTGCAAAGGAAAGCAATTTCTTCTGAATTGTTGGAGCGTTTCAATGCTGATGGAGAGAACTTTTTGGCTAAGATCGTTGCAGGTGACGAAACCTGGGCACATCATTTTGAACCTGAGACAAAAAGACAGTCAATGGAGTGGCATCATCCGCAATCACCAAGAAGAAAGAAATTCAAGACAATTCCTTCAGCTGGAAAGGTCATGATCACTGTCTTTTGGGACATTGAAGGTGTGATTCTTGTGGACGTTATGCCAAGAGGAGAGACAATCAATTCGCAAGCTTACATTAAGACATTGAAAAAACTCAATCAACGTTTTCGCAGAGTTCGGCCGCACAAGAATCCAGCATACCTGCTTCTCCTTCACGACAATGCGCGCCCTCACACAAATCTGGCAACACGGTAAGCAATCACCAAATTGGGTTGGACTGTACTACCCCATCCACCCTATAGTCCCGATTTGGCACCCTCTGATTTTCATCTATTTGGTCCACTTAAAGATGCACTCCGTGGGACAAGGTTTGAAGATGATGAAGGAGTGATTCATGCAGCGAAGAAATGGCTACATGATCAAGACAAAAATCTGGTACGGGCTAGGAATACATGCACTTGTTTCGCGCTGGCATAAAGCCGTACAAGTTGATGGGGATTATGTTGAATAATACCGATGTTTACATGACATATCCATGTATATTGTATATAAATTTCATGCTTTTTGAATAAACAGCTCCTGAGAAAAACGATGTGGTGCATTACTTTCTGAACGCCCCTCGTATATTTACTGCTAAAACTTCCTCCTGGAAGGTAGCTAAATCACTGTCATAATAATATTCCCACAATATGGGGCTCTTGGACCATACCAACGTCTGTCCTGTTCAACCGGCATTTGTGTCTCCCCTTCTCACTGCGACATGCAGTGATTAGCAACCAACTCAATTCCAACGCACCAAATATGTGCTCTTCCGTGCGCCACTAATTTAAACATTATTACTTACACATAAACCATTATAACTTACACAGATGCGTACCCTTTTAACAAAAGTTAGACTTATGTCAACTTCAATACTGTTAAGTCCCACACCCTTAAACACCCAGGGTGAAAAAGGACGTAACACTCATGAAGTTCGATGTACTAAACCTGTAAGATCATCATGTCAGTGCATTGGCGGATCTAGGAATTATCCAAGGGAGGGGCTATACATCAGAATGAAAAGGCCCTCCCCCCCCCCCTTCCACATATTTACACATATTGTCCTGCCACGTAGAATTACACTACGTTCATAACCTTTAGGGTACTTACCACTGCCCAGTACCAGACATGTTTTAATTCGGCAGTCGTCCGACCTAACGACTACTAACATTTAAATCCCAAATAGGGGGGAAAATACTGAAACGGTCGATATGAATGCCACGGATTGCCTCCCCTTAGCTCTGCAGTAGTGGTCCACCAGTGGCCAACACTCAAGAGTATCTAATATGGGTCTTCAAAGGTGTCTACCTTCGCACAAGATTACTCTTGGCAGAGTTGTAGATAGAAGGATAATGATGCTTCTATCTCAAGGTAGTATCCACAAGATGTTATCAGAAGTCAAGAACAACGCTGCATATGGCAGAGCACTATTAACTTATATCTGATCCGTCGCCTTTCGTGAAGAATTAAGCAATGGTTTTAGCCCGTTCAAGCCCCCAGCTGGTGTAAATCCAGCGAAATTATTTTATAAGTATTTGCTATATGTCTATATGCATATATATTAAGAGTCTTGCTTATACGTTTGCTTTCATACCTATAATAATTGAATCAACAATGATTGTTTTGTTTAAAATCAAATGTAACAAATTTAATAATCAATTAGTCTTTAACAGATTAAAATAACGATGGAATGATGGTGAATTTTAGATGTCTATAAAAAAAAAGTGGCTTCACTGAGATAGGGGTGAGGATTTATAAAAATGTTCCCTTTGTTATTTCCTTTAATAAGAACTTAGCTGGTCTTAGTGATTCCTGCAGCCGTATTTTCGTCAATTCTTTTGTGATGAGGGCACTTCTCCACACAACTCGTCCAATGTAGTCGGTTAGCGTTGAATCCTGCTCTTGATTCACAACTAGTGGCGTAGAAACTTTAGTCTTGCAGCTTCGTACCACGAGCTTTAGGAAACAAAAGAGCAAATGCCTCTGCTAAGTACATTGGTGGGCTGCAAATTAACAGGCGCATTGTCTCGCTTTCCACCCACCAATGTTAGCCTTTATAAATAATTATTCTCCCTGAGTTTACACAGTATAACTCAGGGAATATGATTAGAAATCACCGTTATTCTTCTGGTTACTTTAATGGGGAAAATGTGTTTTGACAGCGCAAGGGCTATGGCTTGCCTGAATTACACTTAACAAGGTACATATATCTCACAAAATGATACTATACACTTTAGGCACATGTGATGTAATTATCACTTCTCACTGCTCCATTCTGAGTCTGGGGTCACCTCTGCTGTCGGTTTGCTGTACGAGTAGCAAGAAGCAATCACCAACGCTTGCTGTAGTGGTTTATGAATATACTATTTTCATATGCTGAGTTTGCCAGCCTCCTATGACTGGTATAACCACTTAGCAAGTACAGACATGTCACAATTCACATTGTAAAATAAATGTTTACACTTACCCCCAATGGGATATACTATCTCCTCGCACAGATGTATGGACACAGCACTTTGATTAGATGCTTCGAATACTGGTCTGGGAAATTATATTATTCTTCTTATGACTTGATTCTGATTCCTTAAGTATCCAGTCTTGGAATTTAAAATTGCGGGTTCTCTTTTAAGTTATAAAGACGCCCAAATACTTTGATCTGTCACTTTTATGCAAACTCACAAACACACCGGTGAACTAATTTCCTTGGCTAATACCTTTCGCCCAAATTGTCTCCTCTGACAAGTTATCTGTAATCTTGATACAGAGATGGTCCAGCGGAAGCGATTACATATATCACCTGTGTTTGCGTACATTCCTCAGACGGATTTCTTAGACAGCCAATCTGGTTTTCTTATATCGATCGTGCGCGACCATCTTGTATCAACAAAGATCGTCTCTATCAAAGGTGGCTAGACTACTTAAGTGATAAAAGTATTAACCGCTGACGTGTCTAATTAACCTGGTTTTAATACGATTCACCCGGCGAAGCGTAAACAAGTCTAGGGAGTGGTCAGAGCAAAAATGTAAATGCACAAAATATGCCAAATAATGGGACGATGAGTGAGAAAAATGAAGAAATGAAGTGATACTGCCGGAGAGAACGAAAGTTATGAACAGTGCACAGCTGATTTAGTCACAATGAAACGAAGGTGTTCAAAGTCCCAAGTGAGGGGCGACCGCCCCGTCGCCACCACCTTGATTCTGCCAATTCATGTCAGAGACCAACAATCAGCTGTTAAAGATCAAGTCTTATATTTAATTGTTTACTAGTTCGGACCAGCTTTGACGTGAAGCGTGGTTGGGAGCTGACGTGAAGCGTGGTTGGGAGCTGACGTGAAGCGTGGTTGGAAGCTGACGTTCGTGTTCTTGAGCCAAGTGTGTCGCATTGCCTGCTGTGAGCCTGTGTTGTTGTAGGATGTCTGTGATGTTGTTGTAGGATGTCTGTGATGTTGTCTATCCATCTGCGTCTTGGTCTTCTCCGTGCGCTACAACCATATCTTCTGCACTGTTAATAGTGATTATTGATCGGACTCCATTCTCATGAGATGGCCAAACCACTTAATTGTATGCCTATCTGTAATACTTGATGCAGGATGTATTTCCTACAATTTTGAAGCCACCATTTATCGTTCAGTAATAATTGTAACATTAATGGGGGTTTTCTTAAGCATCCCATTTCCCACAATGATATTTTTCTGGTGCTTTGGTCAAGGACATGTTTGACACTGGAAGAATATACTATTCATCAGCCGTCGTTTAGTGTCCCTACTGAAATTCGGATGTTTGAGTAGTAGTGTCAGTTGACAAGTTATTTCACTGACTTTCTGACATCTTGTTTCGGTGTCTTATGTCAAGTCTTCCATTTTCTATGATAGTTATTCCAGATATTTAAACTGTGATCCTGTTTAAGCTGGATGCCGTGGACATGCATGTGAAGTGGACTTGTTATCTACTGATCTTTGTAGTTTCCATCTTTGATATGTTTATCTTCATAGTGTGTTCTTCAAAAGTTGAATTAAGTGCATTTGTAAGGTTTTGCACTTTGTGTTCATCTTCGTACATTAGACTTTTGGTAACTTATTCAGTGGGTCATATTCCTTCATCTTGTGGGTTTTTCTCGTCTTCTGAGTTTGCTTCTGGCGTACATTTAGTAACTATCATTTAAGACTAGAAGTTTTCAGTACATCCTATAAGAAATCAGTGTGTATTTAAAGTTAAGTATGTAATAATTGTTTTATATCTCTATCGCCCCGTGTAGCTCCATGGGTCTCTAGTAAGACACAGAAAGGATAGGACTATCGCCCCCAAGGCATGTCGTACATGGCGACTAATGTGAAGTTATGCATGGACCTGGCGGCATCATCATGTATAACAAATTGTTATAGAAACCACCGCTGCAAGAGCACGTGAATGCTTTGTGCAAGCTTCCTGCAAGGGGGCTATTCGTACTGACGGCTCCATACTCCATAGGGAGAGAAAAGGAATATGATGATGATAGCCCCTTTTGTTTACTAATGGCCGCATTTTAACTAAAAGTAGAAAGCAGCTGTTGCTAAGGACCACTTTTTAACTAGAAATAGACAGAAACTGTTGCTAAGGACCGCATTTCAACTAAGATAGAGGGGAGCCGCGCTGGTGTAGTGGTTACCAAACTGCGCTGGCGACCGGATGTTTCACCCGGATCAAACCCGGGCGAGAACATTTGAAGATTTTTCGTCGACCGGGATTTGTGCTGGATTAACTCGAGCCCTGAAAGAGTGTCGTCGACCAGGGACTGGCGGCTCCTGAGCCGACCCAGCTCTAATGGGTACCTCCGAAATCGGCGAGTATCTGCCTGAATGGCGAGTGACACCTGTCTCTGTACAAGAATAAATGGATACTCACGTAAAAATCAGTTTCAGGTTAGACATACTAACCTGAGATTTCGCCTCGAATAATAGCGGGCGTACAAAAAAAAAAACTAAGATAGAAAGAAACTGTTGCTTGTGATGGACGAACTCGGCTGACCCTGAACTTTGTTGTAATTCTTGTAAAACGGGACTTCTTTCACGTGGATTCATTAGCTATGAAACTGTTCCACAGAGGGCAAACACGTTTGCTGATTGATATGCGGAAAGTTTACCTATCGTTGATTCTGGTCATCGCATTGATTTAAGGAGAGATTAAATCACGCCCACTAACATCTCTTGAACAATCATAGGCAGTTATTTTAATTAACTTGGCCAGTGGGAGGCGTCGCCAGAATCAAACAGATACAGCGACGAGATCAAAGAGACAGACTGAGGGATTTCAGGGGAGACTATCGGCGTTATCAAAGTCAGTAGTGGTCCCTGCTACGAGACGCAGTTGCTTGCCGCTATTTTCGCGTCTCGGTGTCAATCGCAGAACCGAGCGAACGGGGAAAGCGAAACGGGCAGCAGCGAACGGAGATACGAAGACCAGGGGGCGGCTTCTTCTCTTGATTTGGCGGTCAGATCCCCAAAAGTTCGTGAGATCAAATAAGCTGTCAAGTTTATCATGTCCCACTCAACTTACATTCCATTTTAGCTAAATAGACCATGAAGACTAGACACGTTATCACTCGCTGGCCAGACCTTTACAGAAGCACTAGCTTTATTGAAATCTTGTTATAGATTTTCCCCTGGATTTTATATATATATTTGCAGTGATTTCTATTCTGTGCAAAGCGGTAATATATATTGTGTAAAGTGATCAGTGGTCTAGTTCAGTCATTCTATTTCAATGGATTTTGTGTTAATTTAAATCTATTAAATTAAACCATCTCAATAGTTCCAGTTGTAAATATAATGATCTATCTATTATATTATTTCAAAAGATAATAGATGCTTAAATTAACTTTTAAAGTCGCGAAGGAATTTATAATTAATAAATTCAGTTAAGTCCTAGTTTTATAGATGTGTGTTTTTAACCACTAGAATTCGCGCAGTGTTTATTAAATACATAATTAAATACTCGAGTGTATTATAGGCTTAACGGGAAATTTATCGCGCTTGATTTTTCGGTATGTTACATGTCTTTTTTCTTTTATACAGAGTGATCGTACCTGCGGTCCCAGCTAAATAAAGAAAGAAATAAAGAAATCATCCTATAAACTTCCAGTCATATTGAAGAAACATTTCTTTTAAAATATAATCTTGTGGCGGTCTTTTTGCGACCTAGCTGTCAGAATTAAATGAAATAAAGCCCACCCAAGAACATTTTTAAAGAATAATCATCAAATTACCCTTACAAACCTGTAAGATAAACTGGAAGGTAATCATCGCCAGTAGCGATATCATATTTACTGTTTACTGTGAGAGAGTACATATTTTCCTGACTGTGACTGAGCCTAGTTTTTTTCCTCAATTGGATTTAATAAAACTATCATCACGCATTGAAGGAATTTTACCATAGCGGAGGATTAAAAGAGACCACTTCATTTTCACCCCTGTGCCGAACTGCGTTAGTGCCATCCCATAGACTCCTTTTATATATATATAATAAAAACACGAGAACTCTTAGTCTTCAAGTCTTGCGATAAGTGAGAATATTTGTTACCAACAAACCCTCGCAAACATCTGGGGCGGGACATCGAAGGACTAGACAGTTCATATGTCAAAAGATTACTTGCTGTTTTTATATACTTTTTATGGATCGTCTGAGGCTGCATTCGGTAAGTGTGTGAGTATATGAGTGTGGATCCTCACGCGTGTGTATGAATGACAGGAAATTTAATCGTTTTTTCTTTTGTAAACCTGTTGTTAACTTTCTTGCCTAGTAATATAATTTTTCTGTATTCCCTGCATTGTTCCTTTAAGGGGGAGTTGCTAATTGGTTAACTCTGTTTAAAAACCCCCTCCTTTCCATTTGCTTAGTAAAGGGAAGAACAGCTGGGAAGAACAGGTTTTTTTTCTATCACCTATACCTAACGTTGTAACACCTCTTTCAGAGTAATTAACTTCACTGTTAGGTTAACGAACCTATGTTCCTGATATTATCTATCTCTGGACTGGGTTTATCTTTGTCTAATAAGCGGGAAGGGCTTAGTCGATACCAATCTTCTTCACCCCTCCCAAATTTGTTATTTGCATTTGTGTACTTATGATAATTTATGTAATACCTGATATTTGTTAGTGATTGATGTTTAAAGTGAATAAAATCACATAAACTCATTTAGTACGGTGTTGGACATACCCACAGCCCAACATTTCCCCTATTCGTTTAATATAGTTTGTATCTACATCGTCTGTGTGTGTGAAAAACACCAAATCGGTGTGCGCGCAGATGCGAGTCTGGAAAACTGGCAAATAATTGTTTGACCAGGAGAGCGGAAGAGAAGATTGAGAGAAGCGATTTGTCGTAAATAAGTCTGTCTTTACTCTCCTCCAGCACGCTGTGAAGCAACTATTTAATATCTACATTTTCTATCACTGAGCTTTCCATCATCATTTTCCACTCTAAACCGGACCACTATTTCTACGACTCTTTTCTCTCAAAATAAATTTACGACATTGCTAAGGACCACTTTTCAACTAAAAATAGACATAAACTGTTGCTAAGGACCACTTTTCAACTAAAAATAGACATAAACTGTTGCTAAGGACCACTTTTCAACTAAAAATAGACATAAACTGTTGCTAAGGACCACTTTTCAAATAAAAATAGACATAAACTGTTGCTAAGGACCACTTTTCAAATAAAAATAGACATAAACTGTTGCTAAGGACCACTTTTCAAATAAAAATAGACATAAACTGCTGCTAAGGACCACTTTTCAATTAAAAATAGACATTAACTGTTGCTAAGGACCACTTTTCAATTAAAAATAGACATAAACTGTTGCTAAGGACCACTTTTCAACTAAAAATAGACATAAACTGTTGCTAAGGACCACTTTTCAATTAAAAATAGACATAAACTGTTGCTAAGGACCACTTTTCACTTAAAAATAGGCATAAGCTGTTGCTAAGGACCACTTTTCAATTAAAAATAGACATAAACTGTTGCTAAGGACCACTTTTCAATTAAAAATAGACATAAACTGTTGCTAAGGACCACTTTTCACTTAAAAATAGACATAAACTGTTGCTAAGGACCACTTTTCAATTAAAAATAGACAAACTGTTGCTAAGGACCACTTTTCAATTAAAAATAGACATAAACTGTTGCTAAGGACCACTTTTCAATTAAAAATAGACATAAACTGTTGCTAAGGACCACTTTTCAATTAAAAATAGAAAGAAACTTTTGCTAAGGACCGCTTTTCAACTAAAGATAGAAATACACTGCTGTTGCTAGGAGAAATCGGCTGAATATTTAAAATGTAATCGTTATCGTATTTGTCATTACTCCGAGCCCTGACGGTTTCTTACACCCAAACTAAATCCGTCTCCTCCTGCTTTTGATGAATTCTCTTCAACTTCCATTTCTTGCAGGATCCATTTCATCCTCTTTTATATCATCCTTTTTATCAATTACTCTTTTTTTAATTTTTATGTTCATATAATAGTTTAGGGTATAATAAGAAATTCAATGCATTTTGTTGAAATCGATTACTCTAATTTCATTACGGTTTTATGCTTGGTAAAAATGTCTGCTTGTGATGTTTGTTGTGTTTTGTTTTTTCACTTGTTAGGAAAAATTTATTATGTGTTTGAGCAACTTCCATTTCTTGCAAATCCATTTCTCTGCTGTCCATCCATTCTGTGCAAGGGTAACGTTCTGGAGTGTGGACTCCTTTTTTCTTTTCTTTTTCTATTTGAAATGTTTAGTTTGATCCAGAAGTTTAGAATATAATAAGAAATTAAATTCGTGTTATTGAAATTGATTACACACATTCATTATGTTTCTGTGTTTAGTAAAAATGTGTGTTTGTGTAATGTAATTTTCACTTCTTAGGAATAATGTATTAGGCGTTTGTGCATGAAATTGCTTTGATGCTTCGGATCGAAAGATATTTTCTAAGAAGGTTGGTAAAAAAAAAGAAAAAAAAAAGGATTTTTCCAAACAAGACTTGCATATTACTGGAAGAACAATTAATATTGTGTACTGTCAACTCTCTATTATCGAGGCAGTAACTAATAAACTGGATTGTGGACTAAGTCAGCCAGCCAATCCCCTTGAACACATGAAGGAGCATAGGTCTTCAGCAAACGTATGCCTAATCCTCCTGTCACGTGTCGTCAGCTCAAAGTCTGTCTATGTCTTCCTGATCATTTGTCATGTCTGTCTCCAGTTCTCTTCTCCATGTGTTTTTTTTTTTGGTCTACCTCTGCTTCTCTTACCCTGCGGGTTCTAAAACAAAGACGGCCTTGTAATGCTATCAACAGGTTTCCTCTATGATTAAGCTTAGTATTAACATTACATACTTGTGTTTGAGACAGTTGCTGAGCTCAGGAAATAGGCATCATTAATCGACTGTTGGAACATACACCCATAGTAACAGTTCTTTTTTTTCATGCATGTTATCTGATGATTTGTGTGTGTGTTTTTTTTTAATGAAATTTTGCCTCGTTTTCGCGAGGCGCGCCCCGTTCAGCCATTACCAAATTTCCGTCGGTTATATTAGAGCGCATGTCCAAATATAAAAGACCTTTTGGTCTAGTTTTGATGGTTCATGATTTGTGTTCTGTTTTAACGCTGTTAGTCGAGGTTTTTTAGTAGTGGTTACATCTTAAGCATTGAATGTAATTTTAAGGGACAAATTTGATTTCATGTACATTTATTTTATGGAAAACTTGATTCTCTCCATCAGTTTAATTCTAAATGTCGTTTTCTCCCAGTGGGAACGTGTACATAAATATGACGGTTGATACAGATGTAGTTGTCTGTTTGTATTTTATTTTTTGTTTTTATTTTTGTAATGGTCTTTAATACAATTTAGCCTCGGTGTGGCGAGACCTACCCCATTCAACCTAGACACATGATCTGTTAGGTATATTAGAGCGCCAGTCCAAATATAAAAGATGTTGTGAGACTAGTTAATACATCATTCTGTCTGTGTTTCCCGAGTTAAGAAAATAGACACAGTAATACACTTTTTGTTATATTTTTGTTAAAGTGTGTATTTTTAGCCACATAATCATAGTACTTATTGGACGCGCTTATCCGGCAATAGTAACGGCTTATTTATACTGTGTCCGCAGAACTCTGGGCTACGTATTTCACAAGAGGCTGTGAGTAGACACAATAAACAATAGGATATTTATTCTATCATGCATGTCCTCGTTAAAAAGGTCAAGGTAATCACATAGCAGATACTGCCTTAGGGGAATGAAGATTTAGAGACCTCTATACTAGGTTCACCCATCGAGAAGTGGGGTGACCAGTGCTCTTACTCGCTGCCTTTTCCTTCCCAAAGTGAAGAGCAGAGTCAGGTACCCATTTACAGCTGGGTAGAGTGGCGTGTTTCGAAACCGGAACCTTTGTAGCGAGAGGCCAGAGGTCTAACCACTTAGCCAACATGTCCTAGTTAGAGGCGACTGATCAAATATTAGGTACGGGGCTGCAGACTCATCGTGTAAAAGAAATTGCTACAGAAACCGCAGCTGCGTGCATGCTTTGATAGAGGCTTCCTGGAGTGGGACTAGTTACAATGGTGGCTCATGCTTTGATAGAGGCTTCCTGGAGTGGGACTAGTTACAATGGTGGCTCATGCTTTGATAGAGGCTTCCTGGAGTGGGACTAGTTACAATGGTAGCTCATGCTGTGATAGAGGCTTCCTGGAGTGGGACTAGTTACAATGGTGGCTCATGCTGTGATAGAGGCTTCCTGGAGTGGGACTAGTTACAATGGTGGCTCATGCTGTGATAGAGCATGAGTCCTGGAGTGGGACTAGTTACAATGGTGGCTCATGCTTTGATAGAGGCTTCCTGGAGTGGGACTAGTTACAATGGTGGCTCATGCTTTGATAGAGGCTTCCTGGAGTGGGACTAGTTACAATGGTGGCTCATGCTGTGATAGAGGCTTCCTGGAGTGGGACTAGTTACAATGGTGGCTCATGCTGTGATAGAGGCTTCCTGGAGTGGGACTAGTTACAATGGTGGCTCATGCTTTGATAGAGGCTTCCTGGAGTGGGACTAGTTACAATGGTGGCTCATGCTGTGATAGAGGCTTCCTGGAGTGGGACTAGTTACAATGGTGGCTCATGCTTTGATAGAGGCTTCCTGGAGTGGGGACTAGTTACAATGGTGGCTCATGCTTTGATAGAGGTTTCCTGGAGTGGGACTAGTTAAATGGTGGCTCATGCTTTGATAGAGGCTTCCTGGAGTGGGACTAGTTACAATGGTGGCTCATGCTTTGATAGAGGTTTCCTGGAGTGGGACTAGTTACAATGGTGGCTCATGCTTTGATAGAGGCTTCCTGGAGTGGGACTAGTTACAATGGTGGCTCATGCTGTGTAAAGAGCAAAAAGGGAAATGATGGAAGGCTACGCTGATGGTTTTAGTTCACTGTGCCATGACCAGTATTTCACGTTACATTGTTTTCTTGTTATCGCTATTGCTATAGTAGTTATTATGATTCATCACCCTGTAGCTCCTTGCGGAGCATAGGTCTTCGGATAGATTCAGGCCAGGCCTTCCTGTCCTGTGCCATCCATTCATAATTTCTCCATATCTTCTTTATATCTGTCATGATTGACTCCAGTTCTCTTCTCCGTGTGTTTTAAGTCTCCTCCTTTTTCTTTTACCTTGTGGATTCTAGAACAACGACTACCTTGTAATGATGTCGGATTGCTTCCTCAGTATCTGGCCTATCAAGCTCCAGATTTTATTCTTCGACTTCCCTCCCCCCCCCCCCCCCCCCGATATTTGTCAGGATCGTGTCATCAGTTTCACATCTGTGATCATGTCATCAGTTTCACATCTGTGATCATGTCATCAGTTTCACATCTGTGATCTTGTCATCAGTTTCACATCTGTGATCTTGTCATCAGTTTCACATCTGTGATCTTGTCATCAGTTTCACATCTGTGATCATGTCATCAGTTTCACATCTGTGATCATGTAATCAGTTTCACATCTGTGATCATGTCATCAGTTTCACATCTGTGATCTTGTCATCAGTTTCACATCGGTGATCAAGTCATCAGTTTCACATCTGTGATCTTGTCATCAGTTTCACATCTGTGATCTTGTCATCAGTTTCACATCGGTGATCAAGTCATCAGTTTCACATCTGTGATCTTGTCATCAGTTTCACATCTGTGATCATGTCATCAGTTTCACATCTGTGATCATGTCATCAGTTTCACATCTGTGATCAAGTCATCAGTTTCACATCGGTGATCTTGTCATCAGTTTCACATCTGTGATCATGTCATCAGTTTCACATCTGTGATCTTGTCATCAGTTTCACATCGGTGATCTTGTCATCAGTTTCACATCTGTGATCTTGTCATCAGTTTCACATCGGTGATATTGTAATCAGTTTCACATCTGTGATCTTGTCATCAGGTTCACATCTGTGATCTTGTCATCAGTTTCACATCTGTGATCTTGTCATCAGTTTCACTTCGTTGATCTTGTCATCAGTTTCACATCGGTGATCTTGTCATCAGTTTCACATCGGTGATCTTGTCGTCAGTTTCACATCTGTGATCTTGTCATCAGTTTCACATCTGTGATCTTGTCATCAGTTTCACATCTGTGATCTTGTCATCAGTTTCACATCGGTGATCTTGTCATCAGTTTCACATCTGTGATCTTGTCATCAGTTTCACTTCGCTGATCATGTCATCAGTTTCACATCTGTGATCTTGTCATCAGTTTCACATCTGTGATCATGTCATCAGTTTCACATCTGTGATCAAGTCATCAGTTTCACATCTGTGATCTTGTCATCAGTTTCACATCTGTGATCTTGTCATCAGTTTCACATCTGTGATCATGTCATCAGTTTCACATCTGTGATCATGTCATCAGTTTCACATCTGTGATCATGTCATCAGTTTCACATCTGTGATCTTGTCATCAGTTTCACATCTGTGATCATGTCATCAGTTTCTCATCTGTGATCTTGTCATCAGTTTCACATCTGTGATATGTCATCAGTTTCACATCTGTGATCTTGTCATCAGTTTCACATCTGTGATCATGTCATCAGTTTCACATCTGTGATCAAGTCATCAGTTTCACATCTGTGATCTTGTCATCAGTTTCACATCTGTGATCTTGTCATCAGTTTCACATCTGTGATCATGTCATCAGTTTCACATCTGTGATCATGTCATCAGTTTCACATCTGTGATCATGTCATCAGTTTCACATCTGTGATCTTGTCATCAGTTTCACATCTGTGATCGTGTCATCAGTTTCTCATCTGTGATCTTGTCATCAGTTTCACATCTGTGATATGTCATCAGTTTCACATCTGTGATCTTGTCATCAGTTTCACATCTGTGATCTTGTCATCAGTTTCACATCTGTGATCATGTCATCAGTTTCACATCTGTGATCATGTCATCAGTTTCAAATCTGTGATCATGTCATCAGTTTCACATCTGTGATCTTGTCATCAGTTTCACATCTGTGATCTTGTCATCAGTTTCACATCTGTGAAGGCTGAGATGCAGGGAATGAACCAGAGTTGGGGCACTGTACGAAGGATGGCCACCGACCGAGCAAAGTGGAATCAATTTGCTGTTGCCCTACAAGACGCCACTAGGCGTGATGGTCACTGACTGCTTTGACGGTCGGCGGCTAAGGATCAAAGAAGAAGAAGAAGATCATGTCATCAGTTTCACATCTGTGATCTTGTTATCAGTTTCACATCTGTGATCTTGTCATCAGTTTCACTTCGTTGATCTTGTCATCAGTTTCACATCTGTGATCATGTCATCAGTTTCACATCGGTGATCTTGTCATCAATTTCACATCTGTGATCATGTCATCAGTTTCACTTCTGTGATCTTATCATCAGTTTCACATCTGTGATCTTATCATATCATTTCAGGTCCTTTCATTCTGTGTTATGAGATTGTATGTAAAGTCTGCCACTTCTTGGGGGTTGCTGTTGTTGATCTCCACGTTTCACAGCCACACAATAGAGCTGCCTTGACATTTGAGTGGAAGCTTCTTAATTTTATTTTGAGCTTATGTCTTTTGATCTCCATGTGTTTCCCAGTGAGTGAAAGCTCCTCTTATTGTTGTTGCTGTTTTGATATCACTGGCTGTTCCTATATCTTAATTCAAGTTGATGCCAAGACATATCGCGCCGTGAGTGCTCGTTTGTTCCAAATTTATTTGCTGGCATTTTTTGAAGCTGTCACTACCAACATGAAGGGGCATAACAACTATGTATACCAATTAGTTCACGATGACTGTACCCTTAATTAATCAGTACGAGAATTCCTATAATTTTTAATATAACCATAAAACACAAAAAGTTCTTTTTATCAAAATGTCATGTTTTTTGGGCATAAGCACTCATGTCACGATATGAGTTTGTCTACGTCTTACTGGAACGCGCAATATGGCTAACACTTGCCACATACATCATCATAATCGTTGTCTTTTTTAAATGTAGTCATAAACCCAGCCGCTGTGGCCTCTCATCATGTATTATTATCATTGATGTTGCACTGTCAGTTCAACATTGGCGTTGCTTCGTTTGTCACTTAAAAAAAAAGAACACACACACACCCACTCATGTGTTAAACAAAGTGAGCACGAATTCAGTTGGTGACGACCAAAGATTGCGTGCTCTGGTGTTCTTTTCTGCGATCCAGCATTAATTGCCCACTACTAAGCATCTCTTGAACTTGTTCCAGTAGTCTTAAACGTCTTCTTTTCCCTTTGTCTCCTTATGGTGCATCAGAGCAGCACTGCAGCTAGTCCCTTGGCAAGAAACCTGCATCAGAACATTGATGTGTTCTTTAAGTGCGGCGGTGGTGTGTGTAGCAATTTGTTTTACGTGATGAAAGTACAAGCCCCACGAAGAATCTCATATTAGAGGCATCTTAACAAGTTGCCTGAAGTAGCAGTAGGCCAACTTCCTGGTTCTGACATGAGTCAGTCTTAGACCTCGGCGGAGTTTAACAAAACACGTTTCATCTATTTTAACTATTCCAGCCATCGTTGCTAAGCTTTAATATTGGATAACACTCCTTTATCAAGCTAGAGAAAGTTATCGAGCGGAAGGTAAAGGATATAATTGTTTGAAGATTTAGGTCAAGTCCCTTTTGAAGTCTGCCGCTCATACATTTTGCCGCTTGTTCCAGACAACATGTAGGCGGGAGTCTGTTTTATGTTGTGAATGTGCTGGAGAAATATGAACCTTTAAGAGCTTTGGCATTTGTCATGCCTGTTCAGAGTTTGTATTTCATAAATTAATCACGCAGTGTCAGATTTAGTGTCACGTGGGGTTTATTTGAGTCCGCAATTTATAAGTCATGTTATTGGAATAAGGTCGTGTTCTTTGCTCTTTGACTTTCTGTTTTAGCTTTTGTTTCTCACACCGAAGAGATTTATACTTTTGTTAATTTTTTATGAAGGTAAATTTTACTCATTAATTTCCCTTATTTGCTTGCTATGAAAGATGCATCCCTCACTGGGGCTCCCCCCCCCCCCCCCCCCCCTTTCCCCCTGTGGTGAAGTGGGATGTTATAAATATTTATAGGGGACTTAGTGTACTGACTGAGATCAGCTGTGAAGGTATCTATATCTAATAAGTGTAGTGTATTATAGATAACCTTACTTGCTGCCACATATATATATATATCTCAGTCAGAATTATTCTGGAATAGTGTGATGACTACGTTGTATGTCTAGGGTATGTGTATGATGAAGTGTAAGTCACAACAACAGACAGATAAACAATTTAATTTATTCCACTACACTTGACAACACTGTGACACTCACATACATATAACAATCTATGAGAATATCTTAACGGAGTCACTGATAACTTTTCAAATAACAATATGTATTCATTGCTGTTATGAATGAATATGTGTCCTGATTCAAATACAAAGGGAACCAGGAATCACAATCAATCTTACTTACAAGTTATATGTACAGAATTTATCAATATGAATATTGTAATGACATATATTATTAAAAGTATCCTATGTGTGTCAGTTGTGTAGTAGTAATATGAGGTAATACTGGTTTTGTTTTGTTCAAGCTCTGTTGGTATTTGTCATCATGACTTCAATAGTTTGTCTTTATTGGAACTAGTATTGGAGATGTTCTCAGTTCCTGATATTAAAACAATTTAATTCCCCTCTTAATGTTATTTTTACAAGGTCATTTTAAGATGGGGTACATAATTTTGAGCTCAGCTGGCCACATCAGCTTATCTTGCGTGATGGCGGCAGGAAAGACTCCTCTGCTCGATTTCTCCCCTGGGCTCTGGAGACACCTCACTGATAGCTAAATGGACCAAGGAGTATGCTGTCCGACTCTGGATTCAGCAAAGCTCTGACCAGGTGCTGCTCAATACCATCAAGACCACGGTCCCTGAAATCAAGAAGGATGTACCTTCTACTTCATAACTAACTTATACTCTCTTTTTACACTGAGCACAATACATCACAAACATTGAGTTCAGAGCTTTAGGCCAACTGTCAGCTTCATCTGAAATACTTTATACCAGTATTAACCTCCTTAATGGTTACTACGCCTCTGCACTTCCAGCATTATTTCTTTCTAGTCAATCATCTAGGTGTCAGTGTACTGTTTGGCCATTCCATGCCGTTTTACTTTCCTCCGACACCCTCTGTTCAGGCTGGAGCATTATAGGCTTTACATCATGTTTGCTACTGAACTACACATATATACAGGCATAAATTAACAATTCACATTCAATTTTCATTAAAAGATACTGAATGGTTCAAGCTTACCACAATTCATAGAATAAACACAGATACGTTGATTAGCAATGAATTCTGGCACATTTACTGGCACAAATTCCCATCTGCTTATGTTCCAGGCTTTTATTTAGCAAAAATATGAGCTGGCTTCAACGCACTGTTGCTTTATCAAGCTTATTTGAACTAGTGGTTTCGAACTAACGCTCCTAAGTGATTATATCAGCGAGTCTGGCCAATCGAGCCACGTTTCGACAAGTGTTTGAAAAAATGTTACCTTCCTACGTCTCCCTAACAACCAAGATAGTATTTATAGCCCGACCAATCGTGGTTAGTCTTTCATTTGTTGCGCTCCAATCAATTTGGAGTTTACATGGTAGGCTATTTCTGTAACGTAAGGTTTTTTCAAACACGTTATAAAAAAATTTTATGAGCAGAAATGATTTCATGCTGTCAGGCATCCCCAATATTTTATTTTGGTTATAATTTATTAATTCCTAGACTATTTGCGTAACGTTTTACATATTCTTTGTCAGCAAGCCCTAAGGAACCCAAATATCCAAATTTAAAAGAGCTACGTGGCTGCGTTCAAAATATGCAATTTCTTCTACCTCCTGTTTCGAAGATGTGCTGTCTGGGTACTGTAATGTTTTCAAACGTAAACCCATCTATTGTCATCTTTCCTTATAAGCGTTTTTCAGGATTTTAAAACCTAACTCTGGGATGGGTAATGTATTAAAATCCGTCCGAAAACAAAAAAATGCCACGGGTGGTAAGACTACTGCACTAATTTTTTTTTTTGACGGACAGTGATAAAATACATATTACCCTTCCCAGAAGTTCTGGAAAAACGCTTATACCCAGGAAAGATAAACAATAGATGGGTTTACGTTTGAAAACATTAACAGTACCCAGACAGCACATCTTCGAAACAGGAGGTAGAAGAAATTGCATATTTTGAACGCAGCCACGTAGCTCTTTTAAATTTGGATATTTGGGTTCCTTAGGGCTTGCTGACAAAGAATATGTAAAACGTTACGCAAATAGTCCAGGAATTAATAAATTATAACCAAAATAAAATATTGGGGATGCCTGACAGCATGAAATCATTTCTGCTCATAAAATTTTTTTATAACGTGTTTGAAAAAACCTTACGTTACAGAAATAGCCTACCATGTAAACTCCAAATTGATTGGAGCGCAACAAATGAAAGACTAACCACGATTGGTCGGGCTATAAATACTATCTTGGTTGTTAGGGAGACGTAGGAAGGTAACATTTTTTCAAACACTTGTCGAAACGTGGCTCGATTGGCCAGACTCGCTGATATAATCACTTAGGAGCGTTAGTTCGAAACCACTTGTTTAAATAAGCTTGATAAAGCAACAGTGCGTTGAAGCCAGCTCATATTTTTGCTAAATAAAAGCCTGGAACATAAGCAGATGGGAATTTGTGCCAGTAAATGTGCCAGAATTCATTGCTAATCAACGTATCTGTGTTTATTCTATGAATTGTGGTAAGCTTGAACCATTCAGTATCTTTTTAATGAAAATTGAATGTGAATTGTTAATTTATGCCTGTATATATATGTGTAGTTCAGTGGCAAACAGGAGATAAAGCCTATAATGCTCCAGCCTGAACAGAGGGTGTCGGAGGAAAGTAAAACGGCATGGAATGGCCAAATAGTACACTGACACCTGGATGATTGACTAGAAAGAAATAATGCTGGAATTGCAGAGGCGTAGTAACCATTAAGGAGGTTAATACTGGAATAAAGTATTTCAGATGAAGCTGACAGTTGGCCTAACGCTCTGAACTCAATGTTTGTGATGTATTGTGATCAGTGTAAAAAAGAGAGTATAAGTTAGTTATGAAGTAGAAGGTACATCCTTCTTGATTTCAGGGACCGTGGTCTTGATGGTACTGAGCAGCACCTGGTCAGAGCTTTGCTGAATCCAGAGTCGGACAGCATACTCCTTGGTCTTTTTAGCTATCAGTGAGGTGTCTCCAGAGCCCAGGGGAGAATTCGAGCAGAGGAGTCCTTTCCTGCCGCCATCACGCAAGATAAGCTGATTGGCCAGCTGAGCTCAACATTATGTCCCCTCATCTTGAAATGACTTTGTAAAAATAACATTCAGAGGGGAATTTAATTGTCTTAATATCAGGAACTGAGAACATCTCCAATACTAGTCCCAAAAGACAAACTATTGAAGTCATGATGACAAATACCAACAGAGCTTGAACAAAACAAAACCAGTATTACCTCATATTACTACTACACAACTGACACACATAGGATACTTTTAATAATATATGTCATTACCATATTCATATTGATAAATTCTGTACATAACTTGTAATTTAAATTGATTGTGATTCCTGGTTCCCTTGTAGTTGAATCAGGACACATATTCATTCATGCCAGTAATGAATACATATTGTTATTCGAAAGTTTATCAGTGACTCCGTTAAGATATTCTCATAGAGTGTTATATGTATGTGAGTGTCACAGTGTTGTCAAGAGTAGTGGATTACATTAAATTGTTTATCTGTCTGTTGTTGTGACTTACACTTCATCATACACATACCCTAGACACATAACGTAGCATCACACTATTCCAGAATAATTCTGACTGAGATATATAGATATGTGGTAGCAAGTAAGGTTATCTATAATACACTACACTTAATAGATATAGATACCGAAAAAGGTGGGGGGGGTGGAAGAGCTCCAGTTTATGGGATGCATCTTTCATAGCAAGCAAATAAGGGAAAATTACAAGAGTAAAAATTTAACCTTCATAAAAAATTAACAAAAGTAATAAATCATCTTCGATGAGAGAAAAACAAAGCAAAAACAGGAAAGTCCAAAGAGACAAAGTGAAACACCACCTAATTACCAATAGAACATGACATATAAATTGCGTGAACTCAAATAAACCCCACGTGACACTAAATCTTGACACGGCGTGATTAATTAATGAAATTACAAACTCTGAACAGGCATGACCAAATGCCACAAGCTCTTAAAGGTTTCATATTTCTCCATGCACATTCACAACATATAAAACAGACCTCCTCCTATCATAGTTGTCTGGAAAAGCGGCAAAATGTATGAAGCGGCAGACCTCAAAAGGGGTGACCTTACCTAAATCTTCAACAATTATATCCTTTACCATCCGCTCGATAACTTTTCTCCTAGCTTGATAAAGAGTGATTATCCAATATTAAAGCTTTGCAACGATGGCTTGAATAGTTAAAATAGATGAAACGTTTTTGCGTTAAACTCCGCCGAGGTCTAAGGACTGACTCATGTCAAACCAGGAAGTTGGCCTACTGCTACTCTCAGGCAACTTTATAAGATTCCTCTAATATGAGAATCTTCGTGGTGGCTTGTTACATTTCATCACGTAAACAAATTGCTACACACACCAACCGCCTCACTATAAAGAACACTCAATGTTCTGTTGCAGGTTGTCTTGACAAGGGACTAGCAGCAGTGCTGCTCTGATTTGCACCAAAAGGAGACAAAGGTAAAAGAAGACGTTTAAGACTACTGGAACAATTTCAAGAGATGCTTTAGTAGTAGGGCAATAGAATGCTGGATCGCAGAAAAGAAACCAGAGCACGCAATCTTTAGTCGTCACCAACTGAAGTATCGTGCTCACTTTGTTTAACACATGAGTGGGGTTTGTGTGTGTTCCATTTTTTTTAAGTGACAAACGAACAACGCCAATGTTGAACTGACCAGATGCAACATCAATGGCTAATAAGTACATGATGAGAGGGCCACAGCGGCTGGGTTTATTGACTACATTAATAAAAGACAACGATTAAGAATGATGTATGTGGCAAGTGGTTAGCCATATTGCGCGTTCCAGTAAGACGTAACAAACTCCATATCGTGACATGAGTGCTTATGCCCAAGAAATCATGACCATTTTTGATAAAAAGAACTATTTTTGTGTGTTTATGGTTACTATTAAAAAATTATAGGAATTCCGTACATGATTAATTAAGGGTGTACAGTCATCGTGAACTAATTGGTATAACATAGTTGATATGCCCTACAGTTGGTAGTGACACTTCATAAAATGCCACATATAAATTTGTAACAAACTGTAGCACTCACGGCGCGATATGTCTTTGCATATCAACTTGAATTAAGATATAGGAAAGCCAGTGAATATCAAAACAGCAACCAACAATAAGAGACTTCACTCACTGGGAAACACATGAGATCAAAAGACATAAGCTCAAAATAAAATTAAGAAGCTTCACTCAAATGTCAAGGCAGCTCTATTTGTGTGGCTGTGAAACGAGAGATCAACAACAGTCAACCCCAAGAAGTGGCAGACTTACATACAATCCATAACACAGAATGAAAGGACCTGACATGATATGGATAAGATCACATATGTGAAACTGATGAATAAATACACAGAAGTGAAACTGATGCATGAACACAGATGTGAAATTGATGACAAATCACCGAATGTGTAAACTGATGACATGATCTCAGATGTGAAACTGATGACAAGACAACGAAGTGAAACTGATGACAAGATCACATATGTGAAAACGATAACAAAGATCACAGTGATGTGAAACTGATGACATGATCTTCTTCTTCTTCTTTGATCCTTAGCCGCCGACCGTCAAAGCAGTCAGTAGACCATCAGACCTATGTGAGGGGCGTCCTTGTAGGGCAACAGCAAATTGATTCCACTTTGAGCTCGGGTCTGGTGGCCATCCTTCGTACAGTGCCCCACACTCTGGTTCATTCCGCTCATCTCAGCCTTCACAGATGTGAAACATGAATGACAAGATCACAGAAGTAAACTGTACAAGATCACAGAATATGAAACTGATGACATGATCACAGATTTGAAACTGATGACAGATCACAGATGTGAAACTTAGACATGAACACAGATGTTAAAACTGAAGACAAATCTACAGTGTGAAAACTGATGACAATATCACAGATTGTGAAACTGATGACATATCACAGAAGTGAAACTGATGAAAATAACCCAGATGAGAAACTGATGACACGATACACATATGTTGAAACTGAAGACAAGATCACAGATGTGAAACTGATGACATGATCCACAGATGTGAAACTGATGACAAGATCACAGATGTGAAACTGATGACATGACACAGATGTGAAACTGATGACAAGATCACAGATTGTGAAACTGATGTCAAGATCTACAGATAGTGAAACTGATGACCTTGGATCACAGATGTGGAAACTGCTGACATATCACAGATGTGAAACTGATGACAAATCAAGGATGTGAAACTGATGACATATCACAGATGTGATACTGATGACAAGAACAGCAGATTGAAAACGATGACATGATCACAGATGTAAACTGATGACAAGACACAGATGTGAAACTGATGCATGAACACCAGATGTGAAACTGATGACATTATCACAGATTTGGAAACACTATTACATGATCACAGATGTGGAAAACTGATGACAAGGATCACAAGATGTGAAACTGATGACAAGATCAACAGAGGGAAACGGATGACTTGATCACAGATGTGAAACAGATGACATGATCACATATGTATGAAACTGATGACCAGATCACAGATGTGAAACTTGATGACATGAACATGGCGAAGTGAAACTGATAAAATATCACAGATGTGAAACTGATGACAAGATCACCGAGATGTGAACAGATGACCAAGATACAGTATGTTGAAACTGAGACAAGATCACAGATGTGAAACTGATGACAAGATCCGACAGATTGACACTGACGACAAGATCACCGAAGATGAAATGATACAATATCACTCGATTGTGAAAACTGATGAACACGATCAACGACAGTTAAACTGATGACAATATCACATGAATGCTGAAGACTGAGACAAGAATCACAGATGTAACCTGATGACATGATCACAGATGTGTAAAACAGATACATTATCACCGATTGAAACTGTGACAAGATCACAGATTTGAAACATGATTGACAAGTAACACCGATGAGAAACTGATGACAAGATCACAGAATGTGAAACTGATGACATGAACTAGACAAGAAAAAAACAAGAGATGAGAAAAAGTGGCTGATGTTAGATAGAACACTCATTGAAGAATCCGGTTGGTAGCATTGCAAGGATGTCCTTGTTCTGGAATCCACAGAAAGAGAGGTGGAGGGAGACTGAAAAAAAAACATGGAGAATGGAGCTGAAGACAGAAATAACAGGGATATAGAAGACAACTATGACTATTAATCACCGATTTGAAACGGATGGCACAGGATCCAGAAAGACTTTGCATGAGTTTGTTGACAAGCTATGCTCCTTGGGATGCTGAAGAGTGATGATGACTAGTCTCCCCCATTGATGCCTTCTTTTTCATTTATGATTTATTTTATCATCAGATTTGAAACTGAAATTGCATGCCATTTCACGAGACTTTGATTAACTTATTACAGTGATGAGAGATGGAGAAGACACAGTGAAACACTGACAGGATTCGACAGCTGGTTGAAGGCTGGTGATCTTTATAGCCAGACGATATGAAAACTTTCAGGACAAGACTCAATGCTGATCTATGACTGAACATTACTGATGCTGATTACTGATGGTGCTCTGATCACAGTGAACATTAGAACAGGCATGGCATTCATCACGGTACTGACTTTTTAATTTATATTTCATACTCCTAACCTATTAACTTAAATATGTTTTTTGGTTCATTTATTAGTAAGTCGAATGAATAAATTATTGGTTGTCGGCCTAGGGATTTTAAGATCGGTTGACATTACACTTTATTTAGCTTTTCTTGACATCAATACAAGGTAGTCCTTGTATCTCACACCTTGTGTATCCTCCATCTTAAAAGGAAAAATTCAAGAATATTCTTTTTTTCACTTTGTGTTTGCTTTTTTTAATGAACTGGACTTCCTTCAGACATATATCATTGTATGATATGGGTCAGAAATTAGTGCTTGGAGATGTTTGCACAGGACAGTTTGACTTCCTAGGCACTGAATGTGTTCCGAAGACCTAATGTGCTCTGCTTCTGTTTTCTTCAGGGTGAATTACTCATAATATACTACTATTTGTCTTCATCGTGTTTACCAACTTTCAAGTTATATGAAGTAACGTGCCTTCAGTGAATTCATACCACTTTTCAGTGAATCTGATAGGCCTTCAGTGAAGCCTTCCATCCACTTTTCAGTATCTGGGTCTTTATCGAAAGGGGGGGCCTTCAGTGATTTTCTAGTCCCCACTTTTCAGTTATCTGATAGGCTTCTAGGTCAAAGCTTCAGTCCACCATTTTCAGTTATCTAGTTCCCAGGCCTTCAAGGTGAATTCATATCAAACCTTTTCAGTTATCATTGTAGGACCTTGAGTCCAAATTCAGGAAGCCTCCTATCAAGATATGGAGCCACCATGTTCAAACTAGATTTTCCACACCATTTAAGACCTGGTATCAAAGGCATGTTGCCTAACATGTGTAACTATTGAGATCTCCATGAAAGATTCTGTGGTGTTTATTGTCATGAGCCACCAATTGTCTAACTAGTGCCCAGGTCCAGTGCAGCCATCAATCCGCATGTAAGCCAAAATTGCGTAATCAGAAACCACTGCAGGACAAGGGGACTATCAAATGCTTGGATGCAGGCAATCCTGTTAAGGGGATCCCAGCTGCAATGATTGGTGCTTGCATCCATAAGGACACATAAAGGAAAATGATTGATAAATTGTTTTCACTTGTGTGAAGTGTATTTGAAGACAGCATGCAACACTTATGCACTTGTAACGATGTTGTAATTCACTGTGCTGTCATCTTCTGAGTTTAGGTGGAGAAGCCTCAGACAGTTGTAACTTTATCCCCAACACCCATGAAGCCATCTGTGGAAGCATGAGCCACCATTGGAAACTAGCTCACTCCAGGACTGATTCGCAAATCACAGCATGAGCCAGTTTGGAGAACTAGGTCCCACTGGAGGAAGTTTGTGGAACAACACATGAGCCACCTGTGGTTATTAAACTATTCCCACTACCTGGTAAGGTTTTGTCTTATGTCATGTTGCTACCATTTGTTTTATTTTTAGATGTGTTTTTCTAGTCTTCCAGGAAGCTCTATCAGGGTTGAGCACCATTGTAACTAGGGAATAACACACTGGAGAAAAAAGACAGGCAATACAATGCATGAGCCACCAAAGGTAATTATCCACTCCATGGATAGCCTCTATCAAAGCCTCACTGCAGTTATGTCAGTGTGTTATCTTTCAACAAATTCACTCTAAAATTACATGCTTTATTTAAAATGTACCCAGTACCTGAGATATGTTGAATTAAAATCGCCTCATAATTTCTTTGCTGTAAATGTTGGCTTTTAGTGGTTACTGCTACTTCTTCCTCGTTCGCCTTCAAAGGTTCCACGGTTTATGACTGTAATACAATCCAGCAGTAGTCAACTGTCAATGGGTTCCCGACATCTGCTCAAACAGTTTTTCGTTGAAACAGATGGCAGCGAGTAAGTTGCACTGGATGCTACTCCGTTCACCTTACTCGAAAGGGTTGAACTATATGATACATATGTCAGAAATAAAAAAATTACACATCCCCTAAGGCAGTATGTGCCCTTTGTAGGTTAGCTCGTGGGGTCTGTGAGGAGGTGACAAGCAAGAATAGCACTTGTTAGCTCCCTTATGCATGTATTATTGATATCCTACTCACAGCCAAATGTGAGAGTGTGTAGCCGTGATAGTTGCTGGCAGGACTCAGTCATGTAAATAAGCCCGTTTACTATTTCAGGATAAGCGCGTCTACTGCAGGAGCTATGTTGAATGTTTTGGCTAAAAATGCAGACTCCTTAACAGGGATAAACAAAAAGTCTGCAAGACTGTTCGATCCATGCTCTGTAAGCTCGGAGTAAACACAGGATTGATGATGATGATATTTAAATGTAGTTTCACTAGAGCCTTGTCTGTATTCATTAGGACTATGTTGTATACTGTTTTGTGTATACGCGATCCAACAATCAATAATCATGCCCTGTCCAACTCAGTGTTGAATAGTGTTACTCTTCTCTGCCACACCGATGCAAAATTGTATGATAGACGTCAATACAAAATAAGCAACAAAAATAAAAGTACAAATATGACTTTCTTTAATCTGTATCAACCGTCATCTTATATTGTATACGTTCAAACTAGTTGAGAAAACGGCGGATGTATGGTATTTAACCAGGCTGACTGTCATAAAAATCAATTTTACCATGAAAATACTTCCTTTACACTAAATCAAATTGTCTGATCTCCCTATAAATTCATGTCAATGCTTAAGAAGAAACCACTGGATCCCAAGGACCTTTTTTGGCCGAGGGCTAACAGCCATGAAGAAATAAGACATCACAAGTGATCCAGCTGTATTCAGTGTGACCCATGACTGATACCAAGGTCTTTTTACATCATCATGTGAGACTGCTGCATCTAATGGCAGTTAAACTGACGAATTTTTGTAAAGGCTAAAAACGGGGCACATCTAAGCGAAACGTTGTGCAACTGGTCATTAAAAAAAAACTTCACACACTAGTCCCGGAGTAACATGCATGATGAGGAAAGAACTGAAACAATGGTGTATGAACTTCCACCTTCCCTTAATGATGCCTATTTCAAGATGGCCTCATCAACTATGTCTGAGAAGACAAGTATAGCTAAATGATTAATACTAAGCTTAGGCGACATGAGGAAACCTGATTGATTGGCATTACATGGCAGTTCTTATGTTGTAGAATTCGCAGGGGTATGATGAAGCTAGGAGGGAGAGCCAAAAAAATCACACAAGGAGAAGAGAAACTGGAGACCAGACATGACGAAATGATCAGGTAAAGACATAGACAGACTTTGAGCTGACGACACGTGACAGAGGATTAGGCATACGATTGCAGAAGACCTATTTTTTGCTCCTACATGTGTTTCAAGGTATTGGCTGCGACATAGTCCCACAATCCAGTTTATTGCGTTACTGCCGTCGATAATAGAAGAGAGTTGAACAGTAACCAGCATATTGAATTGTTCATCAGTAATATGCAAGTCTTTGTTTTGGAAAATCCTTTTTTTATTTCTTTTTTACCACCTTCTTAGAAAAATAATCTTTCGATCGAAGCATCAAAGCATTTTCATGCACAAACGCCTAATACTTATTCTAAGAAGTGAAAATTACATTACACAAACACACATTATTAACTAAACACAGAAACATAATGAATGTTGTGTAATCAAGTTTCAATAACACGAATTTAAAGTTCTATTATCTTCTAAACTTCTGGATCAAACTAAACATTTCAAATAGAAAAAGAAAAGAAAAAAGGAGTCCACACTCGCAGAACGTTACCCTTGCACAGAATGGATGGACAGCGAGAGAAATGGATTTTGTCAAGAAAATGGAAGTATGCCTCAAACACATAATAAATTTTTTCCTAACAAGTGTAAAAAAAACAAAACACAACAAACATTCACAAGCAGAACATTTTTTACCAAGCATAAAACCGTAATGAATTAGAGTAATCTATTCCAACAAATGCATTGAATTTCTGTATTATGACCCTAAATCTATTATATGAACAATAAAAATTAAAAAAAGAGTAATAGATAAAAGGATGATATAAAAGAGGAGAAATGGATCCTGCAAGAAATGGAAGTTGAAGAAGAATTCATCAAACGCATGATGGATCACGGATTAGTTTGGTGTAAGAAACCGTCAGGGCTCGAAGTAATAGACAATAAACGATTACGATACATTTTAAAATATTCAGCCGATTTTCTCCTAGCAACAGCAGTGTATTCTATCGTTTAGTTGAAAAAGCGGTCCTTAGCAAAAGTTTCTTTCTATTTTTAATTGAAAATGGTTCCCTAAGCAACAGTTTTAATGTCTATTTTTAATTTGAAAAGTATGGTCCTTAGCAACAGTATTTATGTCTATTTAATTGAAAAGTGGTCCCTTAAGCAACAGTTTGTCTATTTTTAATTGAAAAAGTGGTCCTTAGCAACAGTTTTATGTCTATTTTTAATTGAAAAGTGGTGGTCTTAGCAACAGTTTATGTGCTATTTTTTAATTGAAAAGTTGGTCTTAGCAACAGTTTATGTCTATTTTTTAATTGAAAAGTGGTCCTTAGCAACAGCTTATGCCTAATTTTAAGTGAAAAGTGTTCTCTTAGCAACAGTTTTAGTGTCTAATTTTAATGAAAAGTGGGTCCTTAGCAACAGTTTGAAGTCTCTTTTTAGTTTGAAATGTGGTCCTTGTGCAACAGTTTAATGTCTATTTTAATTGAAAAGTGTTCCCTTATGCAACAGTTAAATGTCTATTATACTGTGTAAAGTGTGGTCCCTTATCATCAGTTTATGTCTATTTTTTATTTGAAAAGTGGTCCTTAGCTACAGTTTATGTCGCTATTTTTTATTTGGAAAGTGGTCCTAGTCAAACAGTTTATTGTCAATTTTTATTTGTAAAAGTGTGACCTTTAGCAACAGTTTAAGTCTAATTTTAGTTGAAAAGTGAGTCCTTAGCAACAGTTTATGTCATTTGTATAGTTGAAAAGTGGTCCTTAGCAACAGTTTTTAAGTTGCATTTTTATTGAAAATTGTCCTTAGCAATGTCCGTAAATTTATTATTGATAAGAAAAAAGAGTCGTAGAAAAATATAGTTCCGTTTAGATTGGAAAATGATGAATGGAAAGCTCAGTGATAGAAAATGTAGATATTAAATAGTTGCTTCACAGCGTGCTGGAGGAGAGTAAATGCACAGACTTAGTTTACAGACAGAATCAGCTTCTCTCAATCTTTCCTACTTCGCTCTCCTGGTCAAGGTAACAAATATGCCAGGTTTTCCAGACTCGCATCTGCCGCACTCACATTTGTGGTGTTTTTTCACACACACAGACGATGTAGATACAAACTATATTAAACGAATAGGGGGGAAATGTTGGGCTGTGGGTTATGTCCAACACCGTACTAATGATTTTATGTGATTTAATTCACTTTAAACATCAATCACTAACAAAGTATCAGGTATTACATAAATTACCATAAGTAACACACACATGCCCAAGATAACTGAAATGTTGGGATGGGTGAAGAGAGATTGTGTTTATCGTACTAAGCCCTTCCGCATACTGTATTATACAAAGATAAACCCAGTCCAGAGAATAGCATAATATACAGGAACATTGCCTACGTTCCGACACCTAAGGCAGGGGGTGAAGTTAATTACTCTGAAAAGTAAGGGGTTTACAACGTTAGGAAATAGGTAGAATAGAAAAAAACCTGTTTCTTACCCATCTGAACTTGCCAGTCCGCATTTCTAACTCATAAGACTCTAAATGGAAAGGAGGGGGTTTTTAAAAACGAGACATTTAACACAATTTAGCAACTACCCCCTTTAAAGGAACAATGCAGTGAATACAGGAAAAATTAGATACTGGTTTGGGCCTGGGGGGGGGAGGCAAGAAAGTTAACAAATCAGGTTTACAAAAGAGAAAACGAATTAAATTTCCTGTCATTCATACACACGCTAGTCGAGGATCCACACTCATATGCTCACTGGGACACGTTACGCGAATGCAGGGGCCGGGGGCGTGTCCAGGACGAATCCATGTAAAAATAGTAAATAAAAAAGCAAGTAACTTCTTTGGACATAGGAATCATGTCTAGTCCTTCGGCTGTCCCGCCCCAGATGGTTTGCGAGGGTTTGTTGTGAGTACGCAAATATTGCTCACTTATCGCAAGACTTGAAGGACTAAGAGTTTCTCGTTGTTTTTATGTATATTATATATAAAAGAGAGTCTATGGGATGGCACTAACGCCCCCAGTTCAGGCACAGGGGTGAAAATGATGGTCTCTTTTAATCCTCCGAGCTATGGTAAAATTCCTATCAATGCGTGATGATAGTTATAGTAATATCCAATTGAGGAAAAAAACAAGGGCTCAGTCACAGTCAGGAAATTATGTACTCTCTCACAGTAAACAGTAAATATGATAGTCGGATACTGGCGATGATTACCTTGCCAGTTATCTTACAGGTTTGTAAGGGGTAAGTTTTGATGATTATTCTTTAAAAAATGTTCTTGGGTGTGGCTTTATTTCATTTTAATTCTGACAGCTAGGCTTCCGCAAAAAGACCGCCCACAGCAAAAAGATTATATTATTCAGTATTTATTTATTTTTTTATGTATTTTTTCTTGAGAATTTTTACTAGAGGTGTATCGCAAAGTTTCTTTATTGAAAAATTTCTTTCTTTATTAGCTAGGTGCCATTAGGTATTTTTATTAGATTTTTTTTCTTAAAGTAAAAAAGACATGTATACATACCGAATTTTTTTACGGCCCGATAATCTTTCCCGTTATCGGGAGCCTGAAATTAATTTACAGCGAGAATTATTTTATGTATTTAGTAACCATTAATTCTTTTTAGTTTTTTTTGGGTTAAAAGTACACCATCTTTAGAAACCTAGGGGGTAACTGAAGGTTTGCTATTAATGGGTAAATTTAATTTAGGAATGCGTGACCTTAAAAAAGTTAATTTAAAATCCTATCTATTAAGATTTGACCACCTAAAATAGATAGATAATTATTTTTCACAATTTGACCTATAAGAGATTGTTTAATTTATATTTAACTTAATATTATACAATCACAGTTGCCGCACAAAATCCATTGAAAAAGAAGGTGACAGAACTAACCACATGGATTACTTTACACAATACATAAATATACCCGGCTAGGGGCTCCGTTCCGCATATGCACAGAAAGAAGTGAAATCACGAAACAGCACAATATAGAAACTTAAATTCCCAGGGAAAGATCTATATAAACAATAAGTTAGGGTAATAAGCTAGTGCATCTGTAAAGGTGTCTGGCCAGCGATGATAACGTGACCTAGAGTCATCATGGTACTAAAATAGCTAAAATGTGAAAGTAAGGTTATTAGTGGTTACAAGAAAAACTATGACAGCTTAATTGATCTCCACTCAAAACAACAACATTTGGGGATCAGACCGGCCAAACAAGAGAATGAAGCCGCCCCCTGGTCCTTCGTAGCTCCGTTCGCCTGCTTGCCCCGTTTTCGCTGATTCTTCCCCGTTCGCTCGGTTCTGTCGATTGACAGCCTGAGACGCGAAAAAAGCGGCAAGCAACTGCGTACATCATGAAGCAGTGGACCACAACTGACAGTTTGAGAAACCTCCGATAGTCTCACCCAGAAATCCCTCGAGTCACTGTCCTCTCTTTGATCTCGTCGCTGAAAATCTGTTTGATGTCTGGGCGAACGCCTCACCCACTGCCAAGTTGGAAGTTAAAATTAACAGCCTATGATTGTTTTCAAGAGTATGTTAGATGGCGGAAGAAATTAAATCTCTCTTTAAAATCCAATTGCGCAATTGCGGATGACCAGAATCAAACGCAAGGTAAAAACTTTTCCGGCATATCAAGTCCAACGCGGAATGTTTTAGCCCTCAGTGGTGAACGTTTTCATTTCGATGAGGCTAATGAATCCACGTGAAAGAAGTCCCCGTTTTTACAAAGAATTATTACCAACAGACAAAGGATCAGTTTCATTTCAAGGGGCAGAGCCACGCCGAATGATCGTTCCCATCACAATCAACAGTTTTTCTTTTCTATCTTAGTTTTTTTTTTTTTTGACGCCCTCTATTATATCGAGCGAAATCTCAGGTTAGTATGTCCTAACCTGAAACTGATTTTTACGTGAGTATCCATTTTATTCTGTAGCATATACAGTGTACGACTCCGACCCATTTCAGATGCGATAACATCGACGATTTTCGTGAGGTTACGCCATTAGAGCTGGGTCGGCTCAGGAGCCGTCCAGTCCCTGGTCGGACGACAGCTCTTTTCAGGCTCGAGTTAATCCACACGACAATCCCTGTCCGACGAAAAATCTTCGAAATGTTCTCCGTAGCCACGGTTTTGATCCTGTTGAAACATCCGTCGCCAGCGCAGTTTGGTAACCACTACACCGCGTCGGCTCCCCTCTATCTTTAGCTTGAACTGCGGTGATCCCTTGGAGCAACAGTTTCTGTCTAGTTTTCTATGTTAAAAAAGTTGGAGTCCTTAGCAAACCACCTGCTTTCCTACGTTTTATGTTAAAATGCGGCCATTAGTAAATAACAAAAGTGGGCTTTCATCATCAAGTATTCCTTACTCTCCCTATGTAGTATGGAGTCCGTCCAGTACGAATAGCCCCCTTGCAGGGAAGCTTGCACAAGAGCAATCACGTGCCTCTTGGCAGCTGGTGATTTCTATAACAATAATGTTATACATGTATGATCCGGCCAGGTCATGAAAAGGCTCACATTAGTCGCCATGACGACCTGCCTATGGGGAGCGATAGTCCCCTAACCTTGTATCATGGATGTCTTACTAAGACCCATGGAGCTACACGTGGGCGATAGAGAGATATAGAAACAATATACATACTTATAAACTTTAAATACACACTGAAATTTCCATATAGGAATAATGAAAACTTCTAGTCCATAAATGATAGTATACAGAAATGTGTACGCCGAAGCAAAGCTCCAGAAGACTAGAAAACCCACAATAAGAAGGAATATGACCCAGCTGAATAAGAATCCCGAAAAGTCTAATGAAACGAAGATGAACACAAAGTGCAAACCTTAACAAAATCACTAATTAATTCAACTTTTGTAGAACACACTATGAAGATAAAATAACAAAGATGGAAACTACCAAGGATCAGTAGATAACAAGTCCACTTCACATCAAGACCACGGCATCCCAGCTATAAACAGGATCACAGTTTAGAATATCTAGGAAATACCGTATCATAGAAAATGGAGACTTGACATAAGACCCCTGAAACAAGATGTCAGAAAGTCAGTGAAAAAACTGTGTCAACTGACCACTAACTACAGCAGAACATCCGAATTTCCAGTAGGGACACAAAACGACGCAGAAGAATAAAAGTAATATTATCTTCCCAGTGCAACAATACAATTCCTTGACCAAAAGCAAACGCATAAAAATATCAATTGATGGAGAATGGTATTCTTATAAAAACCGCCCATTAAATGTTACACTTATAACTGAAACGATAAATGGTGTGGCTTCAAAATAGTAGGAAATACATCCTGCATCAATTAAAAGCCGATAGGCAAAATACAAAAAGTGGGTTTGGTGCCAAAAATAAATCTCATGAGAGAAAGGATGTCCGATCAATAATACAACTAATTAACGTTGCGAAGAAATAAGGTGAAGCGCACGGAGAAGACCACACGCAGATTGGAAGACAACATCACAGACATCCCTACAACAAACAACACAGAGCATCAACAGAAACAACACGAGCGCTCACAGGAAGGCAAAATGCGTACAACTAGGCTCAGTCAAGAACACGAACGTGCCTAGCTTTCCAAAAGACCGACGCTTCACGTCAGCACCCAACCATTCTCACGACCAGCTCCCAACCACGCTTCACGTCAAAGCAGGTCCGAACTGTAAACAATTTAAATATAAGACTAGATCTTTAACAGCTGATTGGTTGGTCTCTGACATGAATTGGCAGAATCAAGTGGTGGCGACCGGGGCGGTCGCCCCTCACATGGACTTTTGAAACACCTTCGTTTCAATTTTGTACTAAATCAGGCTTATGCACTGTGTCCACATAACTGTTTCGTTCTCGATCCGGCAGTATCACTTTTCATTTCTTCAATGTTTTCTCACTCATCGTCCCATTATTATGGTCATATTTTGTGCATTTAACATTTTTGCTCTGACCACTACCCTAAGACTTGTTTACTGCTTCGCCGGGTTGAATGGCGTTAATAAAACTCAGGTTAATTAAGACACTCAGCGGTTAATACTTTATCACGTTAAGTAGTCTAGCCACCTTTGATATAGACTATCTTTGTTGATACAAGATGGTCGCGCACGATCGATATAGAGAAGAACCCGATTGGCCTGTCTAAGAAGAACCGCTGAGGAATGTTACGCAAACACAGTGATATAATGTAATCGCATCCGCAGGTAGCCATCTCTGTATCAAGATTAAACAGATAACTTTGTCAGAGGTGAGACAATTTGGGGCGAAAGGTATAGCCAAAGGACATAGAGTGTATCACCGGTGTGTTATTGAGATTTGCATAAAATTTACAGAGATCAAAGTAATATGGGCGACCTTTTATACTTAAAAAAAGAAACACCCAATTTTAAATTCCAAGACTGGATACTTATGAGGTAACAGAATCAAGCAATATCATACGAAAATAATATAATTTTCCTATCCAGTACCAGTATTCTGAAGCATCCCCAACAAATTGCGATGTATCCTATGCCATCTGAGGTGCACGGTATATAGTATATCCCAAAGTGTTGGTGAATGAGTACAGCAATCGAGGTGTTTTAACCAACATATCCAATATACCATAACATACCAATCACGGGAGTAACACAGCACACCCCGCTCCCCTACCAGCTTGAGGCAGGCACCACCCCTCAGTGCATCATGCAAAATATGAAACGGATAACATAACCCCCGAGCACCCTCCCTGTGAAATGTTAGCTAGGCATATCTAGCACAGCTTTCCCAAGCACACCTGACAAGCATAGGTGACCCATATCAAAAGGAGGAGTGAGAAGTGATCAAATAGAACACATGAGCCTAAAGAGGTACAAATAAACCAAAAGTTGTGAGGAAAAAGTACGCCAATGATAAGTGTAACTACTTCCGTACCGGGCAAGCCATATCCCTCTCGGGGCGCATACCACGAAAAGAAAGCACTAATTCAATATCCCATCCCCCGAGTTTGGGGGGGGGGGGGGGGGGGGGGGGGGGGGGGGGGGG